>CM031243.1:50269934-50421567 GCA_018340775.1 Taxus wallichiana var. yunnanensis
AAATTTTCCAACACAAGTACATCATCAACAAATCATCCATCTCATCATACAAATCTGTATATCCATACAATATACACCGATACCAAATAATATGCATCTCTCAAAACCTCTCATATACAACCTCACCACCTTTGGCACACAGGCTAGTATATGATAAAAAATACAAAACTCTCATATACATCCTCACTCTCTTTGGCACACAGCGGTATATATAAAAAATAAACAACTACACAAAATCTGGAGGTATATGCGGCTATCGGGCATCACCCTACTCAATATCCTCCATATCTATCTCACTTGTCTCCTCCTCCTCCTCTACTACCATGTGGCATCCCACTAGCATCTCTTCACCCACCATGGGCCTCATCTTCCCTCGATTGGTACCACACCTGAGCCAGCCTCTGTACACTGGTGGCCTCACCCTAACCCTATCCCGGTCTCACCGACCCCCCTGTACTCTCCACACTGTGTGTGTGAGACTTGGTCCTCTCACTCAAGGCCTGTTGTGCTCTATACTCTACATAGGATGGGACATCTACCCCTATAGCCATCAGTGATCATGATAATATCATGCCTCTCCTAAGGAATCTTAACCTTGGCCATAGATGCTATCTCTCTACAATGGAGCCATTAGTCTCGGCCCCTATACTTTCTCTGGGACCCTATCCCTACACTCGTATCTATCTCTCAGGACCTATCCCTATGCCTATGCCTGTAAAAGGACCCTATCCTATCTCCACCTCTTGTGTGGGCCCCTGTCCCAGCTCTATGGGGGTACTATGTGCTATCCTTGGGCTTGTAGGGCAATTATATGGGTATCTAAGTATTGGCCACAACTAGCCTCAGCCCTTGTCACTCATGTGCACTTATGCCTTCAATGTGACAACATATGCCTCTACCCTATTAGTTGTCCTCGCACTATCCCTAACTATGTAACTAGGGTCCACCTACCCCTGGAGGGTGTCTCTCTGCACTTGTGATGGTGGCCAAGTCTGGCTTCCCCAACCTCAGTGGTACAACTCACAGCTATGCTACCCACCACTATGTTTATGTACCCATTTGTAACTCAACATCATCAATCTACCAGTCGACCACCTACTCCTCCTACCCCGTATGCATGGTTAGTTGTGGTAGAGGCATATGCCTCTCCACATCATCCCTCATGTATTGTGGGAATGGTGGAGGTACATCCTATGTGGCAACCCAAACTACCATCTAGACCCTATCAATAGGTATCATCTCATGCTCTCCTGCACGGATGTCCTCTATCCATCGAGAATCAGCTGTAGCTCATCTTAACTCCTTGGTCCATCTTCATGTATGATGGGAAGCCCACATATGACCTCCAAATGATGTCTACCCTAGATAAACCCTCTAGTATATGCCTATAGTGGGCTACATAATGCATAACCCTCCCCCCGACACACCCCACCAACTAGCACCCATCTCACCAGTAACCAACCTAGACCATACTTGGCTCAAATGCATCTAGCTGGGGCAACCCAATCAGATGAATGAACACACATAATGTGCTCATATGCCCAACAATGAAGAAGAAAGGTGCAACATAAGTTGAACCTCCGTAGTCTCCCATAGGCCCATAACTCCCTGTATAGCTGTACCAAGTAGGTAGGTGCCCAGGAAAAGCAAGGTCCTCTCCTCCATCATATCATGAAGGACTCCCATCAGTGATCATGGGAATCTCCCACCCTCTGCATCTGGCAGTGTAAAACAACACACTGCCTCCATAATCAAGACCACTAGCCTCATCTCCTCGGATGAGCCATGTACATCTCTCCATAGCTTAGGCTGGCACTATGAAACCTCATCTCCACCATCCCCTCTCGAATATATTGTCAGCATCAACTCCTCTGATGCCTCCAAAGAAATAGAATACACCTACGCCCCTACTATCGATAATCCACAAAATCCTGTAAATATCCTCCAAGGTGACAGTCATCTCACCTATGTTAGCAAATGGAATGTGTTGGTCACATAATCCCATCTATCGATGAGAGTGACCATCAAACTTGGATCACGAGCTATACACCTATAATGTCAAATCCCAATCAAACCCACCTCATTCATGTGCCTCCACTCCTCATCGGTCACATCCCCCAAACATCTAGTAATAAGGGAGGTACCCTATCCACATCCGTAGCTGGTCCCTCACCTGCACCCAACAAAACACTATTGTCAAAACCTTCCCATACCAAACACATACTATACCCAATAAACCTTGTCCCCAACCCTTATTACTTATTGTACCCACTCTACTAATTTTCCCTTGCTAAACCAATCTATTCATGCACCTTATACCTATTCCCTACTCATTACCCTTTGTAAACATATTACCCTTACCATTATCACTCTCCTTACTTTTATCTCCCATCCCTTACCCTTCTCTTCCTAGCCTTTTCTACCTATTGACCTATTCTCCTCTAAACCCAACCAGCATCGGTTCCTTATGACCGACATCGGTCACCTGTTACATGACCAATGCCAGAAGTTTCCAACCAACGTCATCCACCCTTGATGACAGCATCGGTCACTTCGTCAATCACCAAACCATTCAACCCCCCCATTTTTTCTTTCTTTCTAAAACTTTTCAAACCTAGCCTAATCACCCATCCTACCCACCCATTCCTACCTAAAACCCCCTCAACCACTCCCCCACCCTCATTCACCTAACTACCCCTTCCTCCATTACGATTTCACCCATTTTCTTCCCAAATTAAAAATAAAATCCCCCCAAAACCCATTTTACCCTAACCCGATTTCTATAAACATATCTACCTAAAAATGGAAAATGGATAAAATCTTACCTCATCATGATGCTATCTCCATGGGGCATGTCTGTCACATTTGTGCTGGGTGGTCCACCCACCCTTCTCCCACCTCTTCCATGTCCCAAAATCACCAAATCCAATCCTCCACTCTACCCAATCAAATCAACCACACCACTCTTGTGGACCCATCTACCTGGCTCCTCTAACCAACCGATCTCTCCACCTCAGCAGGGTCTCATCCCTCATCCTTTTCTCTCTATAAAGCACAACTCATTCAACACTCTGTCATTTTTTTTCCACAAGTCAAAATGTATAAATGATTTTGTATTATATGGATTTTTATTTTTTATACCCAAATCGACATGACCAACGTCGATCAAGTCATGCCCTACCTAACTCGGTGTTGGTCATTACCTAACCAACATCGGTTATCTTCATAGTCTATCAATACCTTTTACCCATTTCTGACCAAAATTTACCCTTCCCACCACCTTCTTGACCTTACCCACCCTTATTTCCACCTACCTACCCACCCATCTTACCTATCCTTGTCCTTAATTACATTTAGGGACCTGTTATTTTTCCCTATACCTTAGCACTACCCGTGTCATGACCTATATGCCTTGACCCAAAACATTGTTTATGACCTTTGAACCCATGTGCTCGTTATACCTTGTGGAGCTGTTACCCGTGTTTTTTTCCTAATGACCTTACCTTTCCTATTGTTGTGTTGTTTATCCTGACCCAACCTTTGGTGTACCAAAACATACCTAAATGTTCCTACACTTGACCTATGTCATGTTTCCACCATATCCTATACCTTGGATACCGAAATCACTTCAACCTTGTTTGGATAGACCTATCGACCTTAGACAATGTAGATTTTGCAAGCTTTTCACTTTGGTACCATGCCACAGTTTATATGTGTGCGTATGTTTGACTGTCACTACCTTTGACCTGGCCCATTTCCTTATTTTCCTAATTTTACCTTTACCCCATTACCCATTTTTACCTCCACCTACCCTACCCACACCTACCTACCTAACCGTTGATTAAGTGGATATTCCCATGTCCTCACCCATTGCATCTTGCGATGATGGTACCTATTTTTCTCGCCTAATAGCCTTACCTTTCCTATGGTCATGACCCTTATCCAAAAAAACCTTGACCTTTTGACCTTTTGGATGTACCAAACCACACCTACATGTTCTACATCTTACCTCATTGAGTTCTCGGACCATATCCTTTACCCTGATACCGACCTCAACAACCCTTGTTTGGATGACCTTTACAACCCTAGCTAACATACATTTGTTATGTTGAGAAACCCTTAGTATCTCATGGCATTTCACAACGTGTGCATACATCTGAATGCTCTACCTAATCACCCACCCTACCTCTTACAATCACCATACCCTCGACCATCACCTTCTTCACACCTAACCCTATTTTCTCAAACCACCCACCTCCTCATTTTATCAAACCACTCACCACTTCCTTCTCTCACCTCATTAGTTCCTAGTTTGAGGGGGTTACCTTCACCCACGCTTGGGGAAACATCACCTTCACCCACACATGGGGCAACCACATCTTATTTTTTTCAGCATCACTTACCAATACAAGCTACACAACAAAAAGGGGCAAAATGTAGACACCAAAATTGGGTCACACTCCCCTTGACCCCGTCGAATAACCAACTCAAATATATTCACCTAACCATGGCCCCTTCCACCCCACATTAATATTAATTTAATTTAATTAATTAAATTAATACCCATCCTCATAATATTCATCATTTAATTACCTTAATTGACCTAATTTCCACCTCACCTAGACACCTCATCCAACCACCTCACCCTAGACCTATTCTTGGCATGTTTCCATAACTAACTAAGACCTAATATTACTTTCCTTAATGAGCTAAGATTTGGTCTAACCCTAAAAGCACATGCCTAAGATTTCTCTAACCAAATTCCCGCTCATTAAAAGGAAGCTTCCATTTAATCCGTGGTTGAAAAAACCAAGCTAGCCCAAGAAATTGGAAATATCTACCATTTTTAGTAAACCTAGGGAATCCCACCTTAACCATGTTGGTCACCCCTAAATATGACGCCTTTGGTCAACCCAGAACCATCGTCGGTTACCATTTATTCACCTTAGCAACCTTATTTTTGGGTTAGCAGATTCTAGATCAAGGAGATGAGAAGAGAACTACATGCAAGAAGAACCAGAGTCTTTTCACACAAAAAGACATCCATACCTAGCACCAGATAGATCTAGAAGAATTCACACTCACGATGACATTCCGGGAAGCATCACTATTGCACCAAGCTCCATCTCACCAATCGATCATCCCCACCAACCAACCATTAGATCTAAAACATTGGTAAGTGATTTTATCATTGATCACTTCCCTTCTTATCCTAGCCATAGGGTTGTTATCATTTTTGTTATCATTCTTCCATTAATATTCCCATTCCTTCATAGTCTACTTTTTGACAAACTCAAACCTCACCCACCCTTTTATCAGATCATCTATCCTAGCCCTTCCACCTCTCTGAGTGTTCTCAACATTCCCACAGACCTCACCATCCCCTCCTTTAGCTCTATCTAACCTCACCCAGACTTTATAATAAGGTTTTTATTAAACTATTGTCACTAAGCACTAACCATGTATGACACATATTACCCATGACCGTCATTGGTCTCTCCTAAACCATCATTAGTTATACTAGACCGACGTTGGTCTCTATGTTTTTACACCTTTTCCAATAATAGAGCCAACCTACCTTCTACCAAGTGACCCAAACAACCCAGAACCTAACCCTAACCAGTTCAACACCCTAACAACTACCTACCCTTCAGATCTGACTATAGCCTAGCATGTTATGTTATATTTTCTTATTGTGCTTGAATGAAATACCTAAATCATATCAAATACAATAGGACTTTGTTTATTTCTCACATTAAGTTGTTTTAAATAGTGGATTGATAGCCATCTAGGGAGTATCACACTTCTTGGATCTAGCACACTGTTAGGAAGTCCACTGTCATATATTATTTAACTCTTCTTTTTTGGTCTTGTTTTCTATTTCAGGTAGTTCCTCCCAGCCAAAAGGAAGCTCTCACAGTTAGCATTGGATTGAGAAGTTAGAAGGTGCGCAAAACCATCAATTGAACAACGAAACAAGTATTCTTCCTTGACCCTTTACCCTTATATGTTTCATCTCAATAATGTAAAGAAAGGGAAACAATGACAAACCTTTTATAAACATCATTCAATATCATGATGATGGTTCCCTTCTCACCTATTTAGGTGTAGAAAATTCTAATATTCAACATTCATTACCTTCGAGACACAAACCATGTTGAATGAATCGACCATAGAGATCAAAATTCACACTCAAGATTACCCCCAAATTCTAAAGATAGGCCAATCTTTAGATCCCGTTGAACAAGAAGCCTACACTTATTTCGTCCATGAATATACAATTTTTTTCTTGGTTATACATTGACATGCCTATTATTGACCCCAATATCATTGTCCATAACATCGTAACTATACCGATGCTAAACCAAGAAACAAAAGCTACAAAAATGCATCCACGCATTTCCATTCTTCTAAAAGAAGAATCCTAATGCCTTATTTTTGTTTCCTGCATCATACCCATCGATTATCCATAATGGATATCTAACATTGTGCCTGTCACTAAAGTGGCAAGGGGACTCCGCATCTATATGGATTTCCATGACCTCAACCTTTCTTTCTTAAAGGATGACTTTCCTTTACCTATCATTGAACAACTTTTTGATCTAACAACATTCCATGAGATGTTATCTCTCATGGATGGGTTCTCAGGTTATAATCAGATATTTCTCGCTCCTAAAGATCAATATAAAACCACCTTTATCACCCCTTAGGGGGATTTATGCTATCAAGTCATGCCCTTTGGCTTGCAAAATGCTTGTGCCACTCATTAATGTGTTATGAATTACATCTTCTATGACATCATGCATGAAATACTAGAAGACTATGTCGACAATATTCTTGGTATGTCCAAGAATTATGCAGAACATCTCCCTATCCTTAAAATCATTTTTGATCGTCTTATCAAATACTTTGTGTGCCTTCAAACAAATAAGTGTTTCTTCACTGTCCTCTTTGGAAAACTACTTGGTTTTATCATCTCTTTATGTGGCATCAAAGTCGACCTCACTAAAATCAAGGCCATTCTTGAGATGCCTCCACCCACTAACCTAAAACAAATTCGTATTTTATAATGCAAATTTTAATCCATTCAATGTTTCATTTCCTAACTTTTTATCATTGTCATACTTTCCACCATATTATTAAAAAGGATGTCTCCTTCAAGTGGGATGATGAATGCCATAAAGCCTTTGAAGTGTTGAAGGCCTATCTTCTTCAACCACCCATGCTCATCCCACCTAAAGATGATCAACCTTTATACCTTTACATTTCAGCTACGACCATTCCTTGGGTGCCATGCTCACTCAACATGATGAGAAACATAGGGAACCTGCGATTTATTACATTAGCCATACACTTTTAGACTACGAGACCAGATACCCTCATGCTAAAAAAATTACCTCGCCTTAGTCTTCATCACCACCAAACTTCACCACTACCTACTTAATCATAAAATTTTTTTCATCACGAACACCGACCCTCTCCACTACATGTATGCTAAGCCTTAACAGCACCAACGTACCTCACATTGGTTCATGATCCTCATAGACCTAAACCTTGAGTTTACTCATCAAAAGTCTATTAAAGGACAAACCATTGCTGATCAACTTGCAAATGCACTCGCTTCCTGAGACATCAATCCTCTAACTTTGACTTTCTTGACGAATCAATTTCAACTATTTTTCTTCAAGACATGGATTCCATGGCCTAACTTATGACCCTATTCTTTCATGGTTCCAAATGTCAATGTGGGGGTGGCATGGGTGTTATCCTCATTCCTCTTAATGGTGAACCTATGCCTTTATCATTCAAACTTGATTTCAAATGTACTAATAACATGTTTGAATACGAAGAACTCATACTAGGTCTCTAAACCACCATTTCCCTTGATATAAAAACCATTAATATCTTTGGTGATTCTCACCTGGTATTAAATCAAGTCAATGGATCATTTCAATGTCGTGTAGCAAAACCCTTCAAAATTATAAACATCATGTTGACATTATTTTGACCACCTTTGATCATTACAACATGTTGGTCATCAAACTTCCACCCATGTCTCAGATATAGAAGAAATGAGTTATATGCGACACCAATGGAATCGTCCCCAAGTTATGGGGCCTTGCGTGCTTGGGAGGCTCTCTGGAAAATGCCGATTCCTCTTTCTAATTCTACTACTACTACTACTACTCCTAGTGATGAAAGGAAAGATGAACTAACAACGCCAAGGACCAGGGAGAGAAAGATAATAAGAAAGAAAATCTACACTAAAAGGTGATAACACCAAAAAGAGGGATGAACACTATATGTTCGAGTGAAAATGAAGGGAAATGCATGAAAGAAGGATAGGAACAGTAGCATAACTTAAAACATTATTTACCATATCAGTTTCATGGAATAGAACTAAATAAGGATCGCATCATGATAGGCATGTACATAAGAAGGAATCCAAACATGCCATGGTATTTAGAAAATGATGCTCAATTACGAAATACACAAAGCTATTACAATGGTAAAGAGGTAATGCAAGCTAGAAAGGCATGAAGAAGGAATCCAAACATGCCAAGAATAGAGAATATTTAAAATTGATTGATTCGGGGCCAAAATCATGTTGCTAGAGTCCCCTCAAATATTTTCTAAGTTCCTGTCACGAGAGGAAAAGAAGCAAGCTCTAGAAAATGCAAAAAAGGTTGCGAAGGCAAGTAGGTTGATCCAGGAAAAAATCATAAAAATGACTAAGTCCTAGTCTTACAGGCGGTCGGGACATTTGGGACAAAAGGCCCGAACCGGCCGGCTCGGCCAAAATCATGTTGCTAAGTAAGCACAAGCAGCCCGCAAAGCAACGGGGACATACGGGACAAAAGTACGCGGCGGGCGCGAAATGCTTTGGTTCGGCCAGAAAAAAATTGGCTAGCTAGCTTTGAGAGGGACAAATGGGACAATCGGGCCAAAAGGCGCGAATCCGGCAGAAGTACGTGGCGGGCGAAAAAGGGCCGGACAGAAAAATTGGCTCAAATGGGACAATCGGGCCAAAAAGGCGCGAACCGGCCGAACCGGCGAAAAAGGGCCGACAGTCAAAATCAAATCCAATCGGGCCAAAAATGGGACAAAAGAGTCGGGCCAAAAATGGGACAGCGGGCGGCCAAAAATGCCCGAACCGGCCGAATCGGCGAAATGAGTCGAGAGGGTCCAAATCAAATGGGACATCTGGGGACAAATGGGCGCGAAATGCCCAAACCGCCGAAATGAGCACAAAGGGCCCAAAATCAAATGGGACATCCGGGACAAATGGAAGCGAAATACGCGAAGGAGCCGAAGGAGGCCGAAGACCAATCGAAGCGCCACGTGTCCTCACGGAGAAAAAGTCAAAGGTCAAAGGGGCGAGTTATCGGCGCTGAACCGAACCAATGAAATGGCGCCACGTGTCCAAGTTTAAGGGGCCTGAAGCAATTTCAAAAGGAAAGCCCATGAAAGATGGAGGAGAGAGAATTGCTCGTCCAATCAGCACGTGCCACGTGTCGTCCAGATGGCGAAGAGCGGGAAAACATTTTAAAATTCGTTTTGATATGTTCCGTGCCCTAAATCTTCAGATCGCCATATCTTTTGATCCAGAGCTCGGATTTCCACGTTCTTTATATCAACGGAAAGCTGTTGAGATGCTCTACATGATTCTAGGATCAATCTCGAGTTTTGGTGTAGTCTGAAGAGAGAAAATCGAGAAACGGCTCTGACGTGTGGTAATGGCCAGAAGCGACCTTTCAACAACCCGTTTTAATGCTAATGGGTCGCATTCTTCTTCTGCACGGCCAGAAGTGACATTTTAGCGGCCAAATTAATACAAATGGGTTGCATTCTCCTCCAAAATCACTCAAAGTGACAGGGTATGGGTTGGTAAGATCCTCCATGCTGATTTAATGCATCTGCAGTCAATGAGGAATGGGCTTGCACGTTTTCCCACGTTTTCTGTCCCCTGGGCTCGACCCATGCAATGTAAAAGCCAGATTTGGCTCATTTTTTTAAAAAAAAAAAAAAAAAGAGGTTGTTCATTCTTTCGGCTGGGCCCTCCCTTCTTTTCTTCTCTAGGGTTGAAAATGGAGTTCGAACCTCCTCCCTTGCTCTGTAATGGCGTTTTTGCCTCTTATTAATGGAATGATGTTCTGTGCAAACTTCTGGAGCAACAAAACGTGTTTTGTGATGCATCTGTCCATCCTTCCTTGTTTTTGCTTGTTCTCTTCTTGCCTCTCTTCATTGCAGGTATTGGTGCATGTTCGAATGTTCATTGCAGGTTTGGAGCTGTGTTCATGGAGTTTTGGGACATTTTCTGTGTGAAATCTATCCTTGGGTTTGTGATGCTTCTGTCCATCCTTCCCATTGCTCACCTCTCTTTGTCCCATGGCAGTTTTGATAGATGTTCAACATCCTCCTTCTACAGTGTATCACCGTTTTAGTGTAGGCTTTTGCTGTTTTCCCTTCTCTCTCTCTCTCTGTCTCCTTGGCATGGTTAGATTAGGATTAGATTAGCTTGCCTGCACTGGAATAGCTTGTGGCAGGTAGTTTAGGAGCAGGAACCAGCCTTCTCTGGAGATTCCTTTCTCATTCTGCAGGTCCCACACCTGGAGAAAGGATTCAATGTTATGCAATCACACTGGATGTTAGTATGATCAACCTAGAAATCTGATCAACAACCAGGGGTGCTGTGATTTTGCACTAATAGTTTTGGCATGCCCGGTGGGACCTTAGAGGTCTTTCACTTCATCTTTTGCAGGTTGGTGTGTTCCTGTGAAGATTTCAGCCTTTGGAGGCACTTGCAAACACATCTGGCGACTCCATCTGATCAGCAACCCATTTCTCTGAGCTTGCAGACCCGTTTCCATACATTTTCATCCATCTTTCTTTCCATCCCTTTCATTCTTTTCCATTCCATGAAGTTGTGCAATCATGACTTCATTTCCATCATGGATTTCACATCAACAACAGCAGTATATTCCACCTCCAACACGTTTTACAAATCCTCCAGATCAGCATGCATTCTCATATGAACAGCAGTGCCAAAGTCAGTTTGGCAATGGAGCTTTCCAAGAGCAAGAGTGTGCATACAATGAAGACCATCAGATCCAAGATGCTGGTCTGTTGGAGAAAATCCAAAAGATGGAGGTGGGGATGGTGCATTCCAGAGCAACAGCACAAATGAAAGCTTTTGGAATCGGTTACAGGACTCCTTGTCCATGGGGAGGCCCTTTTCCAAGACACTTCAGCCCTCAGGAGAAGCTGGACTTCATGATAAAGATGCTGCCCCAACTTGCACAATGGACAGCAGAAATAGAGGCCTATACATTCGGTGTTGAACAACCTTGTCAATGGGTAAGTTCTACACCATCATCTGGTCTTTCTCTTCCCATTACTCAAGCAGCATCATCTCATTTGGACTTGCAAATTTCAAACCCTCCATCTGCTGTCCCAAATGTTGAATCCATGTCTCCACCTCTCAGTCTTCCATCTCATCTCAATTCTTCTTTCCTTTTCCCTTCCAAACAGTCATCCCCTCCACAAGAGCTAACAGAAATACCCCCTCCTCCAAAGAAACAAGAGGTTTCACTGCCTCCACCACCACAAAAAATTGTAAAATCAGTTGAGTTTCAGCCCATTCCTCCTCTTGCATTCCCAAATCCATGTTGGGAGGATGAAAATCAGAATGCCAGTCAAGGAAAACAACAGCAAAAAGAGAGTGCCAACAAAGATGAAGAAATTCAAAATCTGAAGAGTTGGGCTCTTAGATTTGGGATGACAAAGATCCCCTTGATGGTTAAGCCTACAGAAGAGGCTAGGGTTGGAGAACAAATGGTGGTGAGGACTGATTTTGTTGGAGAAGAAGATCTTGCAGTCCCAACTTGTCCTCTAGAGCAACAAATTGAAGAGTTTGACTTGACAAACTTCATGCTGGAGGAGGAGTTCAATCAAGAGCAAGATTGTCTTCAAACATTGGAGGAAGGAGAAGCTGCTCCAGATCCAAAAGAAGAGGAGCACATTCTAGCTGTGGAGGAGAAAAGTGCAGATCCAAGGGCTTTGAGCACAAAGCAGGCTACAGGAAAACCTTCAGTTCTTCTTTCCACTTCATCTCTCTCAAGTTCTAGTACTAAAGAGGAGTTTGATCTCTCAAACTCAATATTGGAGAGTGAAGGAAACCATGGTGGTCAAGTTGCAGATCAAGAGGACACCATGGAGGAAGTTGAGCATTTGCAGCAGGACAGCAATGAGGCAGTTTACCTGTCAGATTTGGAGGACTGTTTTGATGGAGAAGAGCCGGTTGAGTTTTCACCATTCTCTCTTTCATCATCCACATTCCAAACACCAGAGCCTGCTGCCATGAAGGAGAGCTTTCATTTGCAGCAGCCTGCATCTTACAACAGCCCTTTGGAATCAAAATTGGAAGATTCTAATCTTCCCTGTTCTTCATTGGAGGAAGAGAAAGGGCAGAAGGGTTCTACCATTGCTTCCACACCATCCATTCAAGGTCTACAAGAGGACTCCATTCTTGGAGTTGAAAATCAGAGCTATGGGCATATCAAACGGATCAGACCTTGCCCAATCAGGTATTTGGCTTCATTGGAGCCAAAGGAGAAGCCACAACCAGTCATGCTTGCTTCTGAGCATGAGGATGAGCTACAAAGTACCAAGGATCAGCTGCCATACCTCTCTCTGATCCAAATGCGAGCAACTAAAAGAGGTATTGGATTTATTTTCAGTTGATACCTTGATGATTTGGATAGAAGACCAGCTTCTTGTTGATTTTCCATCCATCCAAACAGCCATGATCAGTGCCAAATCAGTTGCATGGCTGCCAATTTTGAAGAAAGGGAGCTATTTTGCACAACCAGTTGCAGGGTTTGTTTAGCTTGCCTTTGCTTCCAGTTAAAGTAGAGTAGTTAGGTTTGCTTTCAGCAGAAGAAGTGCTTGTGCACACTCTGCATGTTCCATTTGGGGCATGTATGATTTTCAGTTTTGTACATAGTTTTGGTGTTCTTGGTTTGCTCTTGCACGATTCATTTCGATGGCATCTTGGTGAAGACACTCCAGGTTGATGGGTTTCCAGTGGCTCGGAGGAGGTTTTCAAAGTTCGGATCGGTTGCGAGGTTGCAACTCATGACTCCATGCCCAATGGATGCTTGAACTCTTGATCATTCATCTAGCGAGCGAGATGACCCATTGAGTCGCCAAATTGTTGTCAAAATTTCACCCCCACAGGTAATTTTGATAACATGCATCGAAATATTCAAGTCCCGGGAAAATTGATTGATTCGGGGCCAAAAATCATGTTCTTTAGAGTCCCCTCAAATATTTTCTAAGTTCCTGTCGAGAGGAAAAGAGCAAGCTCTACGAGAAAATGCAAAAAAGGTTGCAAGAAGGCAAGTAGGTTGATCCAGGAAAAAATCGTAAAAATGACTAAGTCCTAGTCCTAGGGGTAGTCGGGACATTTGGGACAAAAAGGCCCGAACCGGCCGGCTCGGCAGAAGTAAGCACAAACAGCCCATAAAGCAACGGGGACATCTGGGACAAAAGTACGCGGCGGGCGCGAAATGCCGGTTCGGCCAGAAAAAAATTGGCTAACTGTTGAGAGGGACGCAAATGGGACAATCGGGCCAAAAAGGCGCGAACCGGCCGAACCGGGCGAAAAAGGGCCGAAGTCCAAAATCAAATGGGACAATCGGGCCAAAAAGGTGCGAACCGGCGAATCGGCCGAAAAAGTCAAGTCGGTCAAAAAAAATGGACACAGCGGGCCAAAAATGCCCGAACCGGCCGAATCGGCCGAAATGAGTCCAGAGGGTCCAAAATCAAATGGGACATCTGGGACAAATGGACGCGAAATGCCCGAACCGGCCGAAATGAGCACAAAGGGCCCAAAATCAAATGGGACATCCAGGGACAAATGGAGCGAAATGCGAAGGAGCCGAGAAGGAGCCGAGACCAATCGAAGCGCCACGTGTCCTCACGGAGAAAAAGTCAAAAGGTCAAGGGGCGAGTTATCGAGCGCCGGGCAGAACCAATGAAATGGCGCCACGTGTCCAAGTTTAAGGGGCCCGCAAGCAATTTCAAAAGGAAAGCCCGCGAAAGATGGAGGAGAGAGAATTGCTCGTCCAATCAGCACGTGCCACGTGTCGTCCAGATGGCGAAGAGCGGGAAAACATTTTAAAATTCGTTTTGATCTGTTCCGTGCCCTAAATCTTCAGATCGCCATATCTTTTGATCCAGAGCTCGGATTTCCACGTTCTTTATATCAACGGAAAGCTGTTGAGATGCTCTACATGATTCTGGGATCAATCTCGAGTTTTGGTGTAGTCTGAAGAGAGAAAATTGAGAAACGGCTCTGACGTGTGGTAATGGCCAGAAGCGACCTTTCAACAACCCGTTTTAATGCTAATGGGTCGCATTCTTCTTCTGCACGCCAAAAGTGACATTTTAGCGGCCAAATTAATACAAATGGGTCACATTCTCCTCCAAAATCACTCAAAGTGACAGGGTATGGGTTGGTAAGATCCTCCATGCTGATTTAATGCATCTGCAGTCAATGAGGAATGGGCTTGCACGTTTTCCCACGTTTTCTGTCCCCTGGGCTCGACCCATGCAATGTAAAAGCCAGATTTGGCTCATTTTTTTTTTTTTAAAAAAAAAAAAGAGGTTGTTCATTCTTTCTTCTGGGCCCTCCCTTCTTTTCTTCTCTAGGGTTGAAAATGGAGTTCGAACCTCCTCCCTTGCTCTGTAATGGCGTTTTTGCCTCTTATTAATGGAATGATGTTCTGTGCAAACTTCTGGAGCAACAAAACGTGTTTTGTGATGCATCTGTCCATCCTTCCTCGTTTTTGCTTGTTCTCTTCTTGCCTCTCTTCATTGCAGGTATTGGTGCATGTTCGAATGTTCATTGCAGGTTTGGAGCTGTGTTCATGGAGTTTTGGGACATTTTCTGTGTGAAATCTATCCTTGGGTTTGTGATGCTTCTGTCCATCCTTCCCATTGCTCACCTCTCTTTGTCCCATGGCAGTTTTGATAGATGTTCAACATCCTCCTTCTCTGGTGTATCACCGTTTTAGTGTAGGCTTTTGCTGTTTTTCCCTTCTCTCTCTCTCTCTGTCTCCTTGGCATGGTTAGATTAGGATTAGATTAGCTTGCACTGCTTTGGAATAGCTTGTGGCGGGTAGTTTAGGAGCGAGAACCAGCCTTCTCTGGATTCCTTTCTCTGCAGATTCCTTTCTCAACAACCGGGGTTTTGATTTTGCACTAACGGATCCCACACGGGTGAAAGGATCAAATCTATTATTTAATCCCACAAAGATGTTAGTATGAACCTACTAGATCCTCTAAGAATTTGAATTTTAATGCTTAGCATTGTAACTTATGTTAGCATCAATTGATTGAGACTAGATGCACACCGATAAGAGCTCTGAACAAAATATATGGTTGTCGAGAAGATGTCGAACCATTTGGGCACACAAGACATGTGGTGCATGCAGATTGGATGAAAGGAGGGAAATTTGTGCAATTTTTTTATCATTTTCGCCACGTGTTAATCATTGATTTTTGCAAGGATCTAGCACCTTTTTGGTGTGCTTTGACTGGTTTCATATGGCACACTCAAGCGTGTTAGAGGATAACCTAGCACATAAGGGTGTAAAGGAGGGTGCAAAGATATGCACACGAAGAAGACAGAAGGGAAGGTGCATGCAATTGGTCAAGGCATGACTATTACAAGATGATGTGTGGGGCATGTAAGAAGGTCAGGGACTTGGCTGATTGAAGCAAGTGCGAGGTGCGTGCATATGGGGTGAATAATTTCTAGGAAGAAGGTAGAAGCGTAGAGTATGAGCGTAAGGGAGGATTGGAACAAAGGGGAAAAGGAAAATGAAAGGGGAGAAGGGGAAACACATGGGGAAATGTAACCAAGGGAATATTCCAAGTGATCTTTAGTGCATACAACATTGCAATGAATAGCTCGAGCTAGAAGATGTATACAAGTTGTCCAAACAATTCAGAGAGTTATTTGGATAACAGCTTTGTAGACTTTTAGGACCATCTTCCTACTAAATAAAGGAGATAAGTATCCTAAAGAATCCATTGGGAATGGTGTCTACTATATAATCATGAGATTTTGATTTGTAACTTTGGAGAGCTGCCCTTGAAGTCACTTGAAGGATCATTTCTTGACTCTATTCTGAATCTTGTAAGCTACTGAAAATTGTCGCATCCTGGAAGCAAAAGAAGAGTGCGCGTAGGAAGCATGCAAGAAGAAATAACTATGTACAAACAAACAATGTGCATGCAATGTAGTTAGATGAGTTGAAACTACTCATACTATATACAAAATGGTGTAGCAAACTTAATGGAAGGGTTTGAGATATATCCAAGTTACTAGGATTTGAAGTTCACCTCTATCAAGATGAGTTAACTCAAAAGAGTTATCCTCTTTGCACAAATTGATGATGTACGGGCCACTCTAAAGTGCAACAAATGGTGAATGGCACCCTAGTTTATCTCTGTTAGCATCCCATTTTAAGATCAAGTCCCCGACTTTGAAAGCTTGAGGCCTGGAATTTCACAATGTAACACCTTTGAAAAATTGTTATATTTCTCTTTTGCATTGCAAGCGTTGACATGTGATTTTCTTGAATGAGGTGTGTTTCCTTGATTGTCAAAGATCATGCTTGTTAATGATAAATCATTTTTTCTCTTGGATTCATTGGACTGAAATGATATGGCTTGCAAGAATCCATTTTCACTTCGATAGGTGAGTTGCAATATGGTTTTGAGAATTACAAACTTATCTCTTTAATGACTCATCCTTGGATCAATTCTAGTGATCCAAGGAATGTTTTAAATCTCCTCACTAGATTGAATGGTAAACTGACATTCATAAGCTTGAGAGACATAGCGGACTAAACTTTGTATGTTACAAATTCTTTGATCTTGTAAGAACATGCCTTCATTCGGTTGTATGTTTGTGCTTGGATATTTGGGATTGATCTCTTCGACATTTAATGGCATAAGCAAGTGGAAATGAAGCATGCTTCATGAATATGAAGGGAATCTAAATCCTAAACCTAAAGGATTATCCTAATGGTATTCTAAAACTAGGTAAATGCACCTACTTCCTAGCTATGTCTACTTATTTGGGTTACAATCTAACCTAAGCTTCATATTCTATTTTGTTGGGATGGCATCCTAACCTAAGTTCTTGTGCTAAATGAATATAAGGGAGAAATTACTAAGGTAATGCTAGGATATTTTAACCTATACCTAATACTATTTGGTTGTGATTTTGATCTAACCTAAGGTGGAAATTATTTATGAATTGATTTTGATTAAACCTAAGGTTATAACCTAAGTTAGGGAAATCTAACCTAAACTATTGAAAGGGAACCTAAGGTCACATGGCATGGGGTGATGACTCTAAAGGAATTTATTTGATTTGATTTGTTTAAATAAATGGGAAGTACTACTAGTTTTGGCAGAGGCAAGTAAACTTAGTGGAAGCATACATGTGGAGTCTTCACTAAAGTTGGAAATGCATGCTGAAGTGGAAATAGCATTTGCCAGTTTTAGGAGGTGGTGGTAAGGAGAGATAGGTGGGAGATTGGGGAGTAATTGCATTAATGAACCTCAAATTTTGCATGCAAACCATCTTGGAAACAAGGAAGGTGGATTTTTGGAGGTTGTTTGGTCTTGCATGCTTTGTGATTTTTTCTCTGCATGGAGCTATCTTGGTTCTTCAAACCAATAGTTTGACTTTTACTTTGTGGCTATTTTTGGTTTCTCTGGTCTATTTTCGATCTAAGGAAAGTATATGAGGCATTGGAGAGAAAGATGTTTGGTTGTTGATCTTTTGTGGAGGAGAAAAAGAGTTGGAAGCTTGGATGGAAGTCTCCTTTGAATTAGTAGAAGCACTATCAGGCATGATAGGCTCTACCCATTAAGATTTCTTGCTTTCTTCTAAATGTTTCATTAAAACAATTCTGCTCTCATGAGATAAATGTTTGCATGTTTTTTCTAGTTATTTACTTTCTTGGTTGTATGAATCCCTACGATTTTTGGATGTGAAACCATTGCATGATAATGATAGTCTTGGATGTTCTCTCTCTACACCAGTTCAATGGTAATATGCATGTGGAACTCGTATTCGAGGCTTGTGTATTATGAACTTGTAGTCAAAGCATTGTGTTTGGTTCTAAACTCGTATTCTAAGATTTGTGTTTAGTACTGAACTCGTATGCAGGCTTGTGTTGTTATGAACTTGTGTTCGAAGCTTTGTGTTTCATTCTAAACTTGTATTCGAGGCTTGTGTTGTTCTAAATTTGTGCTCGAGGCTTTTTGTTGCTTAGAACTTATATATGGGACTGTTTTCTTGAAAAGAGCTTGAGAGAATAGTTTTGGTTTGAGTTGATCTGGTGATCTCTTTTGAGATCTTCTCCTTGATGCTCCTTGAGTTTGGAATGGTTGTGGTACTTCTACCCCAAATGTACCATTTTCTTTGAACATGTAATGGCATGTAAAACATGGGAGGATATTCTTCTCTCCTCTGATTGGGAAACCCACGTTTTGTTTGAAGTCTTGACTGTTTTGATACCTGGACCTTTTATGGAAATGTATCTGGTTCAATATTGTATTGTTACTTACTCTTTGGTTTGAAATAGAGCTCATTTGAAATAGTCGATAATGGTCTTTGAAGTTTATAGAAATGTGTATGTGCATACTTCTTCTTGTGTGAGTTGATTGGAATAAATACATTCTCTGTCTCAATCTTTATGTACTAGATGGAGCTATGAAAGTCATTTGTTGTGATTTCTGTTTCAGTCAATTTCGAGGGTAATGTTGAGACCATTGCTTGACTTAAATGCATGTTGGGTTTTTCATACTCTCTTTCAGACCCTTTTTAATTGATTTCTGGGTTTTAAAGGAAAGAAGAGTTGAATACTCTCATGTACTGAATCTTGTTTGGAAGGATTTATTACCTCTGGTTCGGGATTGTTTCATATAATTTGTTCTTACTTAGGATCACGAACTATATGTTCTTTTGTATTGAGTTGTTTAAGTCCTAGTTGTTGGGATTTCAGTTACTATTGAGTTCATGAGTATTTTGGAAACCTTTCTTAGCTTAATATTGATTTGGGTTTTGTATTCTTTGTTAGATTCATTTAATGAATCTTTGGGTCTTTAAAAGGAGAAAGGAATATATTTCTCTTGTGGATAGTATTCTATTTTTGGGACTATGTACTGTACTCCTTTATATGAAATGAATTCGAACTTGTGTTTAAATAAAGTGGAATAGATGAACCAAGTTGTATTGATTTTGTTTGAATTCATAAGGGAAACTAGAAGTGTTGTTTTCTATAAACTATGTGTTTGATTTTGTGTTCTCTTTTGGGAACTAGTAAAAGAACTTCTGAGTTTGAAATAGAAATGGGAATTCATTTGATAGTATAAAAATAAATGAATTCTTGATTGGATCTTTTCTATTTGAGATCCTTTAAATTTTGTAAAGATAAGTTCATTTGATCGAACTTCTCTGTAGCTCGACTCTCTTCTTGGTATAGAGTGATTACTCTCTTAGGTCTGTTCACTTCTTGGGTTCAGATTTTCTATCCTTTCTGTCTTGTAGGAAATAGTGGGAAACCACTCTTCTGAGATGGAAACTTCCTTGTGGATTGTTTAGTCTATTTTGTTTTGTAAAGTCGATTGTTGTATTGATGTGGAAAGTGAACATGAGTCTGTCCTGTTGAAGGGAAAACATAATCATGTTAGACCGATTACTTTGTTTGACTGAGTCATGCTCCATTTGGATTTTGATATTGGAAGGACTCCTCTTTTAGCACTCTAGCATGTTATGAATCTTCCTTGGATGGACATGGAAGAAACTATTCTTGTGTAAGTCTTGCCTTGATTTGTGGAACAAATGGTTTCAGATCTATGGATGATATCTTCTATAATGTAGAATTTATTTAAGGCTTGTAAGTAGATTATTTTGATTCTCTATCCCTTCTCGGATTGATTTGGGATTCTTGTTTTAGATGTTGTCTCTTTAATGTTGAATCCTTATATTGGTTTCCTTGAACTGAAGTAGTTATGTGGGTAATCAGTTGAGTACTTTCTGAACCTATTTTTGTCTTTCAGATGATTAGTGAATGGTGGATAGTATGTATTGATTCTTCTTCTTTTTATTTAAGTTGTGGGATGAATCATTCTAATATGTACTATGTTGAAGGTAACTCTTTTTGTTACATAGTAAAGATAAATTTTGTATTTCAATTCAAAATGAATTATGAAATAATTAGACGACAAGATCTGTTGTTGGTTGTTTAAAAATTAATTGATTGGATCAATTAAACTATATGTTATAATGCAAATGTTGCTGATTATATTATGCTCTTTTCTTAAAAGTGAATTCAAACTCATTATTTGTACTTCTTTTCTAGTTGTTATTACTTATGCTTATTTGTATGATATATTAATTGTTTCATTAAAGTAGAGTTGTTTTAATGGAACAATTAGTGGAATGCACTTCATTTTAATGCTTAGTGCTTATCATGCTCAGTTCAATGAACTGACCCATGCTAGCAATTTTTGTAGATGGACTTCATAAGTGATAAAAGAAGGAAAAAATTTTATGATGTATTGGCTTATTTAAGTCTAGATCTTTTGTAAAGAATTTTGATTCATTTTTGAGTTGTATTGAAAAAGAAAAGTTATGTTCTTTTATGATCTTAATGTTGATCGACATGCAGTATGCTTAAAATGCATAGTCTTGTAAATGTATATTTTATCATGATGAATTGAAAGGTTTGGAGACTAAATCCAAATTGTGGTGTAAATTCTCTTGTACTTTGTATGAAGGAAATAGTAATGCTATCTTGTCGATATTCTTTATATCTATTTGTATTACTATTATCAATTAATAAGTTGGATTAAGGGGATAGTACAATCACCCTTACTATAGTGAAACTTATTAAGTTGCAAAAGATGTTGATCTCTATCTAAACAACTATAGTTTAATAATGAAATATGTATTGGTTATACAATTAAACTATATGAGGGATGAATGATAAGAAGGTTATATAAACCCTAACATCTAACCATGAGGAGGAAGACGCTTCCTCTCTCAAAAGAATAAAAGATAAAAGGAATGGTGGTTATGATCTTTAATCCTTGTGCTTCGTTTATAAAAAGTAAACACTAGCTGAATCTAGGTGGATGATACACCTTCTTTGGACAACTAGGTTGCATTAAAAATTAACCATTTGATGTTTGTTGCCCTTTTTTGGGATAACTACTTGTTATGCCATGTTAATGAACATTAATGCAAACATGAGTTAATGAAGTTCTTAATATCAAATCAGATTAATTATGGATAAAGAACTTAATGAATGATGGAATTAGGGTTAGGCATGGTTGCTGCAATATTAATCTTAATCTCATTTAATTGAATAAATGACCACTAAGGGGTATGTACATCGTGATGAATCAGTTCTAATGGATGTTGGCACACACCAACTGTAGGACTGTACCTTCAGAAGACCAAGGGCTTCTCAAGGATACAGTGTTGCAGTTGACATGTGGCAACACCCTTCCGTATTTGTTCATCTAGATCTACACACATCTAGACTTGAACTTAGTTTCTCTCTAGGTCAAGTTAGTAGCATGTTTAGAATAGGGAGTAGCTTTCTATGACTCAGGGTACCTTGGCACATTCGGTCGACTTAGGTCGATCGAGTATGCCCATATACCCTAAGTCATCGTGAGTGTCTTCCTATAACAAATTATGTTACTAACCTGGGCTAGGGTCAAACCTTGGGCAAGTGGACTAATAATAGTTAGTAAAGACCATTCTAGATAATAGAGAGTGAGGTGAAGGATGTATTCCAATTGACAGTATGCCATCTAGGAATAGTAACATGAATAGTATGTTGAAAATATTTGGCCAAAGTATCGCAAGTTGTTGGTTGCATTGTCCTATGTCACCTAGTTTAAAGAAACATGATGTCAGATGAATATTGGTAACAAATATTCAGATAGGTTCTTTAAAAGATCACTCAGTACTCGAAATAGGGTAGGAAAACCAAGTATACATAGTATAACATAAAGTATTCTATACTTTAAGACAAACATGAGAGATCGGTTGGTAAATCATGGAATGAGAGATCATTAAAATGCATATGGTTATATGTTATGAGATTTATTGGCATGGAATGTGTGTTTAAATGATGTTTTATTTATAACAGAGAACATTGTGTTAAAAAAAATTCCCTTGTTTCTAAAGTCTTAAAATGATAATGTTACATCTTGGTATCAGAGATGAAGGTTGTAGCTCTATGACCTATTGTGTCCATAATTTGATGAAACTTAAATTTTCTTGTTAATAGAAAATGGTTAGAACAAGAGGAAATGTTGCAAATAATCCTCCACCTAAGGAAGGAGCAATAACTGCCCAAAAACTTGATGAGATCCTTATTGCCCTATTAGACACAAGGGATTGTTTGGTTGTACTTAAACAAGTAATTAGTAATGAGGAGGAAGATGATGTTGGTAATAATAATCAACCACCTCCTAATGAAAACACCAATTTAGGTGTTGATAATAACAATGTGAACATACCCGATCATCCCGAGAATAAAAAGGCTAGGCTGGCAATGAAGCTCACTAATAATATAAAAGAATAAGTCCACCCAAGTTTGATGGCACCACATTAGGAGATGGAGCTGAGAATTGGTTCAGTAAATGGAGAAGTACTTTGCAATAAGGAATTTCTCGGAAGAAACAAAAAGATATAGGGAGCATATCAGCTTTCCCATGAGGCATCTTCATGGTGGGACATCCATAAGGATGAGTTGAATATTGATGAAACTAATATCACATGGGATCAATTTAAAGGTTATTTTAGGAAACGTTGGCTACCATAACTTTATTATGATCAGAAAATGACTGAATTCCAGAACTGAGCTCAAGGAAAGCTAACTGTAATTGAGTATTAGGAGTGGTTTACTAAACTCCTTAAGTATGTACCTCAACATAAAATTGATGAAAAATTTAGGATACTGAAATTCATCATGGATTGAATCCCATTATAGGAGGAGAGTGTGGATGTTCATAGCCCAACCACGATGGAAGGGGTTGTTGAAAATCCATAAGGTAGGAACAAAAATTGAAAGAATTTTTGCTCATAAAGAGGAAGTAAGGAAGAATGTACCCAACTCCTCTTCACCATCTTTTACACCTAAGAAAGGACCATGGAAGAAATTCAAAATGAAAATTAATTTTTAAATGTGATAATAATAAGAAAGAAACAATAAATAAATCTCCTAGTAATGCATAGAATAACTTTGTCAAGAATAATAATAACAAACATAAGTCCTATGGAGGTCAGAATGATAATTCTAGGGCTAGAAATAAATATGAGCCTAGAAAGGGACTTGTAGGAGGCTGTTATAACTGTGGAAAAGATCATTACAAAAATCAATGTCCTTTGAAAAAGGATGATCGTAATCAACAACAAAAGATACATGCTACGATAGTTGACAAGCAGGATGAAAAATAGACCACGCCATAGAGGTTCCGGGTAAGTTATTTGGCATACTTATAACTATTATTTTTGATACCGGAGCTACTGAATGTTTTATTTCTAGTAAATTAGCATCAAAAATAAAAAGAAAAGCTGGAAACATGGATAAAACATGGACTATACACTATGGAAACAATGTTTTTCATACGCTAGTATGTGTTTTTTGGAGTAGTCCTTGACTTACCTAGTTTTTCCACTAAATTTGATCTTTATGTTGCACCTTTGGGGTCTTATGATGTAATCATTGGTTAGCTGAACATAAGGAAAAAGTGGACTATTTTGAAAAACATATTAGTTGTTTAGATGATCTACAAAAATAACAGATTCAGGGTGTGAAACGTGATATTTTTGTTAGGAAACTATCATATGCAACTCAAAAACACCAAAAATAAAGGTTATACCTTATATGTAGTAAAGATTGTAGAAACAATTGAAGATAATAGTGATGTCATGGAATGATATCCGTTGTTACGAAACATAAGTGACATGTTTCGGAAAAAGTTACTTGGTCTTCCACCCAAAAGGGAATTTGACTTCACAATTGAAATCAAGCCTGAAACAAAGCCTATTTCTAAGGCACCATATCAAATGACTACTATAGAATTAGTAGAGATTAAGGCTCAAATGCAAGAAATTTTGTCTAAAGAATTGATTAGACCGAGTGTTTCACCATGGGGAGCACTAGTATTTTTGTGAAAAAGAAAGATGGAACACTTAGATTGTGCATTGATTACGAGAATGTTAAACAAAGCGTTCAAGAATAGATACCCACTCCCTAGAATTGATGATCTATTTGATCATATGCATGGAGCATCGTATATTCTAAGATAGACCTTTGATTTGGATATCATCAATCACGGATTAAAGATGAGGAAATTCATAAAACAACTTTCGAACAAGGTATAGACATTATGAATTCATAGTTTTACCTTTTGGATTAACAAATGCACTTACAACTTTTATGAATTTAATGAATAATATCTTTCAAAATACTTGGAAAAATTTGTGTCCTCATATTCTTGGATGACACTCTCATATATTCTAAAAGTATAGAGGAACACCATGAGCATTTGAAGATAGTTTTGGAAATTTTGAGAAAGAGATGGTTATATGGTAAGCTATCTAAATGTTCTTTCTATGACATAGAAGTGCATTGTTTGGGACATGTAATAAGTAAAAATGGGATTGTTGTAGATCCTTCCAAACCTATAGCTATAACTCGAGTGGCCTACACCAAAGAATGTACATGAAGTTAGAAGCTTCATGGGACTTTTTTAGTTACTATAGAAAATTTGTAAAAGATTTTCTAGAGTGGCTACACCAATAACTTCATTACAAAAAAAGGATAAGAGGTTTGTTTGGAATGAGAAATGTGAATCTAGATTTAGAACTTTGAAGGAACAAGAAACTTCAACACCTATTCTAGCGTACTAGATCCAAATAGAGATTTTATTGTTGTGACAGATGCATCTGTTGAAGGTCTAGGAGCTATTTTATTACAAAATGATCATGTCATAGCTTACGAAAGTAGAAAACTAAAGTTACATGAGTTGAATTATGCTCCACATGATTTTAGAGTTTTTACCATTGTTCATGCACTATAAGTTTAGAGGAATTACCTACTTGGCAAAACTTTTGAATTAAAAATCGATCATCTTGGGCTGAAGTAAATTTTCACTCAGCCAAATCTAAATGCAAGACAACGAAGATGGTTAGATTTTTTTCTCGGTATGATTTTGAAATCAATTACATAAAAGGTAAGGAAAATAGAGTGGCTGATGCTCTAAGTCATAGGAAGCACATTTCTACTCTTATAACATTGAGAAATCAGTTTAAGGATGAAGTAAAAAGTGTTATGGAATCTTATTCTTACTTTCAATAAGTAAAAACAACGCTTGCTTTGCAGATCCAAAAGATGTGAGGTATAAAGGTTTTCACTTTGACAATGAAGGAATATTAAGATTTGAAAATAGAGTATACATCTTCACTAAATGATTTACAAAATAAATTGTTAGTAGAATTTCACAATTCACCTTTATCGGGACACCTTGGTATTACAAAGATGCTTATAGATTTAAGACAACAATATTTTTAGAAGGGGATGAAAAAGGATGTTATTGATTTTGTGACACATTGCTTAGAATGTCAACATGTTAAAGCTGAACATATGCACCCAACCAGTTTATTGTATCCTCATAGCATACCGCAGTACAAATGGCAAGTAATAAGCATGGATTTTGTACAAGATTTGCCTATGTCAAGAAATAAACATGATGTTATTTTGGTAGTTTTTGATAAACTAACAGAAGTAACACATTTTATTTCTGGTAATTTGAAGGATGATTCTCCTGTATTGGCTAAAAGATTTGTACATGAAATTTTTAGATTACATAGAGCACCTAAATTAATAATATCTGATAGAGATCCTAGAATGATGCCAAGGTTTTGGCAAACACTTAATCTAGTTTTAGGAACTAAGATGAATTTTAGTTAACGCGTATCATCCAAAACGGATGGACAGACTGAAAGAGTTAATCAAGTTTTAGAGGATATGTTACGAATGTATTGTATGGATCAACAATATAAGTGGGAAGAGTACCTTCCATTAGTTGAGTTTGCTTATAATAACACATATCATGCCTCTCTTAAGATGGCACCTTTTGAAGAATTATACGAATAAAATGCAACCCCCCATTAGTTGGGACAACATTGAGGATAGAGAGGTAATTGGACCTAAAATCCTTATGGAAATGGAACAGCAAGTTAAAATGATTCATGAACGCTTGAAAGAAGCAACAGATAGACAAAAGAGTTATGCTTATTTAAAGTGAATTGATAGGAAATTTGAACTTGGTGAGAAGTTCTTTCTTCGGTTAAACCAAAAATAGCTCTATAACTTTTGGCAAGGTTGCCAAGTTATCACCTCATTACGTGGGACCTTTTGAAATAGTTGAAGTAATCAATCTTGTAGCTTACCATTTAACATTACCTCCTTCATTGTCACAAATGCATGATGTTTTCCATATTTCTTTTCTTAAGAAATACATTTCAGATTTATCACATGTGTTAAATTAGAATTCCTTGTAGGTCCAAGACCCTGGAATAATCATGGTTAAACCCATACGAGTGCTGGAAAACCGCCATTGCATTTAAGAAATCATGAAATAAATCAATGTAAGGTCTAGTGGGACCAGTTTAACAAAGAAATTGTAACTTGGGAAAATCTGGAAGATATGAAAACTACTTTTCCATATTTATTTGAATAGAATTGATTATGTTGACTGATAAAAATTTGTGATTTTATCTTTATATGCCAATGAGTTTGCTAGTTTGGGCAGATAACTATTTATTTTTAAATAAGTAGCTATGTGAATGCTGATTTCTAGAACTTTAAATTCTGATATTGTTGCAAACCTATGTCAAGTAAGTGAATAAATTTATTATCCTTAATGCAATGTTCAAAATAAGATAATCATCGGGATGATGATTCTTTTTAGGAGAGAAGTATGTAATACCTTTAATAAACTGTTATATTTTTCTTTTTCATTACAAGTGTTGGCATGTTATTTTCTTAAATGAGGTGTGTTTCCTTGATTGATGAAGATCATGCTTATTTACGGATAAATCATTTCTACTCTTGGATTCATTGGACTGAAATGATATGGCTTATAAGAATCTATTTTCACTTCGATAGGTGAGTTGTAATCTGGTTTTGAGAATTACAAACTTATCTCTTTAATCGACTCATCCTTAGATCAATTCCAAAGATCCAAGGAATGTTTTAAATCTCCTCATCGGATGAATGGTAAATACCGACATTCATAAGCTTGAGAGACATAGCAGACTAAACTTTGTATGTTATAAATTCTTTGACCTTGTAAGATCGTGCCTGCATTCGGTTGTATGTTTTTGCTTGGATCTTTAGGATTGACCTCTTTAGGAAATTGAATAACGTAAGTAGAATGAATCCTACTTCACGACTATGAAGGGAATCTAAATCCTAAACCTAAAGGATTAACCTAATGGTATTCTAAAACTAAGTAAATGCACCTACTTCCTAGCTATGTCTACTTATTCAGGTTACAATCTAACCTAAGCTTCATATTATATTTTTTTGGGATGTCGTCCTAACCTAAGTTCTTGTGCTAAATGAATAAGGGAGAAATTACTAAGGTAATTCCGGGATATTTTAACCTGATACCTAATACTATTTGGTTGTGATTTTGATCTATCCTAAGGTGAAAATTATTTATGAATTGATTTTGATTAAACCTAAGGTTATAACCTAAGTTAGGGAAATCTAACCTAAACTATTGAAAGGGAACCTAAGGTTGCATGGCATGGGGTGATGGTTCCAAAGGCATTTATTTGATATGATTTGTTTAAATAAATGGGAAGTACTACCAGTTTTGGCAGAGGTAAGTAAACTTAGTGGAAGCATACGTGGAGTCTTCACTAAAGTTTGAAATGTATGCTGAAGTGGAAATAACATTCGCCAATTTTAGGAGGTGGTGGAAAGGAGAGATAGGTGGGAGATTGGGGAGTAATTGCATTAATGAACCTCGAATTTTACGTGTAAACCATATTAGAAACAAGGAAGGTGGATTTGTTGGAGGTTTTTTGGTCTTGCATGCTTTATGATTTTTTCTTTGTATGGAGCTATCTCGGTTCTTTGAACCGAGTAGTTTAAATTTTACTTTGTGGCTATTTTTGGTTTCTTAGGTCTATTTTCGATCTAACGAAAGTATATGAGGCATTGGAGAGAAAGTGTAACACCTTTGGCAAAAATTTATATTCCTCTTTTACATTACAAGCGTTGTCATGTGATTTTCTTGAATGAGGTTGTTTTCCTTGGTTGTTGAAAATCATGCTTGTTATGGATAAATCATCTCTACTCTTGTATTCATTAGAATGAAATGATGTGGATGGTAAGAATCCACTTTCACTTCTAGTAGGTAAGTTACAATCTTGTTTTGAGAGTTGTAAACTTATCTCTTTTACAGACTCATCCTTGGATCAATTCTAGTGATCCAAGGTATGTTTTAAATCTCCTTACTGATCGAATGGTAAAACTGAAATTCTTAGGTGGAGAGATGTAGCGAACTAAAATTTTTATGTTACAATTATTTGGTCTTGTATGAACATTCCTTCATTTGGTTGTATGTTTGTGCTTGGGTCTTTAGGATTGATCTCTTGGACATTAATGGCGTAAATGAAATATAGTCTGCTTCATGACTAAGAAGGGAATCTAAATCCTAAAAACTAAAGGATTATCCCAATAGTATCCTAAACTAGGTAAAAGCACCTACTTCCTAGCTATGTCTACTTTTTTGGGTTTCAATCTAACCTAAGCTTCTTATTCTATTTCGTTTGGATGGCATCCTAACCTAAGTTCTTGTGCTAAATGAATAAGGGAGGAATTACTAAAGTAATGCTAGGCTATTTTAACCTAAGACCTAATACTATATGGTTGTGAATTTGATCTAACCTAAGGTGGAAATTACCTATGGAAATGTTTTAAGACCTAAGGTAATTATTGTTAGACTAACCTAAGTTTTGGGAAATCTATCCTAAACTATTAAAAGGAAACCTAAGGGTCACATGGCACTATGGCGATGGTTCCAATGGAATTTAATTGATTTGATTGGGTTAAATGAATGGAGGTACAACCAAGTTTTGGAAAAGGATAGTAAAATTTAGTGGAGGCATACGTGGAGGCTTCACTAAAGTTGGAAATGCATGCTGAAGTGGATTTAGGTTTCACCAGTTTTAGGAGGTGGTGGCATGGAGAGATAGGTGGGAATTTTGTAATTAATGGCATTAATGGACCTCGGTATTTGCGTGTAAACCATCTTAGAAACAAGGGAGGAGTATTTTTGAGAGGTTGTTTGGTCTTGCATGCCTTGCGATTTTTTCTCTACGCATGGAGCTATCTGGTTCTTCGAACCAGCAGTTTAACTTTTACTTTGTGGCTATTTTTGGTTTCTCTAGCCTATTTTTTGAAGGAAAGTATATGAGGAATTGGAAGAAAATATGTTTGGTTATTGATCTTTCATGGAGGAGAAAAAGAGTTGGAAGCTCGGCTGAAGTCTCCTTCAAATTGGCAGAAGCACTATCAGGCATGATAGGCTCTATCCATTAAGATTTCTTGCTTTCTTCTAAATGATTCATTAAAACAATTATGCTCTCTTGAGATAAATGTTTTCATGATTTTTCTGGTTATTTACTTTCATGGTTTTATGAATCTTTGTGGTTTTTGGATATAATCCATTGCTATATAATGTTATCCTTTGGAAACTTTCTCTCTATGCAAGTTCAGTGGTGACATGCATGTGAAACTTGTTTTTCAAGCTTGTTTTTCATTTTGAACTTGTGTTCAAGGTTGTTGTTGTTCTAAATTGGCATATGATGCTTGGTGTTTCATTTTGAACTTATATTGGAGCCTTGTGTTTGGTTCTGAGCTTGTATTGGAACTTTGTGTTGTTTAAAACTTGTGTTTGAAGCTTCATGTTTAGCACAATACTCATATTCAATACTTGTGTGTTCTAAAATTGTATTCAAGTTGATGTGTTTGGTTCTGTACTTGTATTATGAGCTTGAGTTTTACTCGTATTCAAGGATTTGAAATACTTAGAACTCGTTTATGGGACTTGTTTGCTCAAAAAATCTTGGGAGGTTAGTTTTGGTTTGAGTTGATTTGGTTATCCCCTTTGAGATCTTCTCCTTGTGGCTTCTTGAGTTGGAATGGTTGTGGTACTTCTATTTTTGAGACTGTACTACCTTCTTTGAACTTGTAAAGGCATGCGAATATGGAGGATAATCTTCTCTCCTCTGCTATGAGAAAACCCGCGTCTTGTTGAAGGCTTGACTATTTTATTTCAAAGGTTAATGGACTAGAACTATAACTTGTTGAGGGACTAAGGAACCTCTGGTTAGTTACTGTACTATTTTTACTCTTTGGTTGATATAGAGCTCTTTTGAAGTAGTCGTTATCGGTTTTAGAGGATTATCGAAATGTAGTATGTATACGCCTTCTTGTGATTGTTGTTGAAACAAATACCTTCTCTGTCACAATATTTATGGATGGAACTATGAGAGTCTTGTTGTGATTTTTGTTTCAGTCACATTGGAGGTAACGTTGGGACCTTGTTTGATTTATTGTGTTTTGGGTCTTCTTACTCTCTTCAGATCCTTTTAATTGATTGTTGGGTTTTAAGGAAAGAAGAGTTGAACACTCTCATGTACTAAATCTTGTTGGAAGGATATATTACCTCTGGTTCGATTGTTTTGTATAATTATTATTACTTGGATCACGAACTATAAGTCCTTTTATATTGAGTTGTTTAAGTCCTTGCATTTGGATTCCAGTTACTTTGGAGTTCGTGAGTATTGAGGAAACTAGTTTAGCCTATACTGATTTGGTTTTTTTTGTATCCTTAGTTAGATTCATTCAGGGAATCTCTAGGTCTTTAAAAGAGAAAGGATTATGTTCTCTTGTGGACTATATACATTTTTGGGACTGTACTATGTACTCCTTTCTGAGAAATGAATTTGAACTTGTGTTTAATGAATTGGAATAGATAAACCAAGTTGTATTGTTTTGTAAGGGAAACTAGAAGTGTACTTTCTTTAAACTATGGGTTTGGTTTTGTGTTCTCTCTTGGGAACTAGTTAAAGAACTTCTAAGTTTGAAATAGAAATGGGAATTCATTTGATAGTATAAATGAAATGAATTATTGATTGGATCTTTTCTATTTGAGATCCTTTTACTTTTGTAAAGATAAGTTCATTTGATTGAACTTCTCTGTATCTCGACTCTCTTCTTGGTTGTAGAGTGGTTGTTCTCTTAGGCCTGCTTGACTCCTTGGGTTCAGCTTTCTATCCTTTCTATCTTATAGGAAATAGTGTGAAACCACTCTTCGAGATGGAAATTTCTTTGTGGATTGTTTGTCTACTTTGTACTAGTCATTTTTGTAATGATGTGGAATGAGAATAGTTGAGTTAGTTTTGTTGAAGAGAGAATGTAAACTTGTTTAGACCGATTGTTTTGTTTGACTGAGTCATACTTCATTTGGATTTGATATCGGAAGGTTTTCTCTTTTTGCACTCTGTCTTATTATGAATTCTCCCTTGGATGGACATGAGAAGAGATTAACCCTGTGTGAGTCTTACTTGATTTTTGGAATGTCTAGTTTCAGATCTTGAATGATATCTTCTAACATGTAGGAGTTAGTTAAGACTTGTAGGAGGACTGTTTTGATTCTCTTGGATTGATTTGGGATTCTTGTTTAGATGATTGTCTCTTTATTGTTGAATCCTTATTGTTATCCTTGAACTGAAGCAGTTATGTGTGTCCTAAACATGTTTCTATCTTTCAGATGATTAGTGAATGGGGAATAGAATGTATTGATTCTTCTTCTTTTTCTTAAGTCATTAAATGAATCATCCTAATATGAGCTATGTTGTAAATAACTTCTTTTGCTACGTAGTAAAGATAAATGTTGTATTTCTATTCTGATAGAATTATGAAACAATTGGATGACAAGATCTGTTGTTTGTTAAAAGTAATTGATAAGATCAATTAAAATTTATGTTATAATGCGATGTTGCAGATCATTATTATGGTTTTAAAAAAAGTGAATTCGACTCTTTATTTTTACTTCTTTTCTAAGTTGTTATTACTTATGCTTATGATATATTAATTTTTTCATTAAAGCAAAGTTGTTTTAATGGAACAATTAGTGGAATGCACTTCATTTTAATGTTTAGTTCTTATCATGCTCAGTTCATTGAACTGACCCATGCTAGCAATTTTTGCAGATGGACATCGTAAGTGATAAAAGAAGGTAAAAAAATTTATGATGCATTGGCTTATTTAATTCTAGATCTTATGTAAAGAATTTCGATTCATTCTTGAGTTGTATTGGAAAAGAGAAGTGATATTATTTTATGATCTTAATGATGAATGACATGCAATATGTCTGAAATGCATAGTCTTGTAAATGTATGTTTTATCATGATGAATTGAAAGGTTTGGAGACTGACTCCAATTTGTTGTGTAAATTCTCTTGTACTTTGTATAACGGAAATAGTAGTGATATCTTTTCGGTATACTTTATATCTATTTGAGTACTTTTATTGTTATCAATTAATAAGTTAGATAAAGGGGATAGTACAATCCCCCTTATTATAATGAAACTTGTTAAATTACAAAAGATGTCGTTCTCTATCTACACAACTAAATTTTAATATTGAATTATGCATTGGTCATACAATTAAACTATATGAGTAAAGAATGATAAAAAGGTTATGTTAATCCTAACATCTAACCATGTAGAGGAAGACTCTTCCTCTCTCAAAAGAATGAAAATATAAAAGGAATAGTGGTTTTGATCTTTAATCTTTGTACTTCATTTATAAAGTAAACACTAGCTAAATCTAGGTGGATGACACACTTGATTTGGATAACTAGGTTGCATTAAGAATTAAACGATTGATGTTTGTTGTCCTATTTTTGGGATAACTGCTTATTATGCCACATTAACGAACATCAATGTAAACATGAGTTAATGAAGTTATTAATATCAAATCAGATTAATTATGGATAAAGAACTTAATGAATGTTGGAATTAGGGTTAGGCATGATTGCTGCAATCTGAATCTTAATCCAATTTAATTATTAAATCTAATGACCACTAAGGGATATGTACATCATGATGAATCAGTCCTAAAGGATGTTGGCACATGCCAACTATAGGACTGTACCTTCAAGAAGTCCAAGGAATTCTCGAGGATACAATGTTGTAGTTGACATGTGGCAACACCCTTCCGTATTGTTCATCTAGATCTACACACATCTAGACTTGAACTTAGTTTCTCTCTAGGTCAAGTTAGTAGCATGTTTAGAATAGGGAGTAGCTTTCTATGACTTAGGGTACCTTGGCACATTCGGTCGAATTAGGTCGGTCGAGTATGCCCATATACCCTAAGTCATCGTGAGCATCTTCCTATAACAAATTATGTTGCTAACTTGGAGCTAGGGTCAAACCTTGGGCAAGTGGATTGACGGTAGTCAGTAAAGACCATTCTAGATAACAATAGAGTGAGGTGAAGGATGTATTCTAAAATGATGAATATGTCATCTAGGAATAGTAACATGAACAATATGTTGAAAATCTTTGGCCAAAGTATCACAAGTTGTTGGTTGCGTTGTCCTATGTCACCTAGTTTAAAGCAACATGATGTCAAATGAATATTGGTAACAAATATTCAGATAGGTTCTTTAAACGGATCACTCAATACCTGGAATAGGGTAGGGAAACCAAGTATACATAGTATACATAAAGTAATCTATACTTTAAGTTGAACATGAGAGATTGGTTGGTAACCGAGTCATGGAATGAGAGATCGATAACATACCGAGTCATTATAGCTACATATGTTTATCTGATTATGAGATTGATTGGCATGGAATGTGTGTTCTAAATGATATTTTATTTAGAATAGAGAACATTGTGTTAAAAAAATTTCCTCTTATTTCAAAAGTTTTAAAATGAGAATGTTACATCTTGGTATCGAGTGAAGGTTGTAGCTCTTGGACCTATTGTGTCCATAATATGATGAAACTTAAATTTTTTTTTAACAAAAATGGTTAGAACAAGAGGAAATATTTTAAACAATCCTCCACTGAGGAAGGAGCAAGAACTTCCCAAAAATTGATGAGATCCTTGCTGCCCTATTGACACAAGAAATCATTTGGCTATACTTGAACAACAAGTAATGGGCAATGAGGAGGAAGAAGATGCTTTGGTAATAATAATCAGCCACCTCTAGAGGACAACGCCAATTTAGGTGTTTATAATAATAATGTGAACATACCCGATCATCCTGAGAATAAAAAGGCCAGGTGGTAAATAAACTCACTAATGATATAAAAAGGATAAGTCCACCCAAGTTTGATGGCACCACATTAGGAGATGGAGCTGAGAATTAGCTTAGTGAAATGGAGAAATACTTTGCAATAAGGAATTTCTCAGAAGAAAAAAAGGTGATATGGGGAGCATATCAGCTTTCCCATGAGGCATCTTCATGGTGGGATATCCATAAGGCTGAGTTAAATATTGATGAGACTAATATCACATGGGATCAATTTAAAGGTTACTTTAGGAAATGTTGGTTGCCGTAACTTTACTATGATTAGAAAATGACTGAATTGTAGAACTAAGCTTAAGGAAATCTAATCAGAATCGATTATTGGGAGTGGTTTACTAAACTCCTTAAGTATGTGCCTCAGTATCAAAATGACGAGAAGTTCAAGATACATAAATTTATCATGTGATTGAATCCCATTATAGGAGGAGAGGTGGATGTTCAAATCCCAACCACGATGGAAGGGGGTGTTGAAAAATCCATAAGGCATGAACAAAAATTGAAGGTAATTTTATAGGAGGAAGTAAGGAAGAAAGTTCCCAACTCCTCTTCATCATCTCTTGCACCTAAGAAAGGACCATGGAAGAAATTTGGAATGAAAAGTAAGTTTTCAATTGATAATAGTAAGAAAGAAGCAACGAATAAGACTGCTAGTAATGCACGGAACAACTTTGTCAAGAATAATAATAATGAACATAAGTCCTATGGAGGTCAGAATGATAATTCTAGGGTTGGAAATAAATCTGAGCCTAGAAAGGAACCTATAGGATGCTTTATCATAATTGTGGCAAAGATCATTATGCAAATCATTGTCCTTTGAAAAGGATGATCGTAATCATCAAAGACAAGATACATGCTACTGATGGTAGACAAGCATGCTTGAAAAATAGGCCACGCCCATAGAGGTTCTGGGTAAGTTATTTGGCATACCTATAACTATTCTTTTTGATACCGGAGCTACTGAATGTTTTATTTCTAGTAAATTAGCATCAAAACTAAAAAGAAAAGCTGGAAACATGGATAAAACATGGACTATACATTATGGAAATAATGTTGTTCATACTGTTAGTATGTGTCTTTTTGGAGTAGTCCTTGACTTACCTAGTTTTTCCATAGAAGTTGATCTTTATGTTGCACCTTTGGGGTCTTATGATGTAATCATAGGTGTTAATTGGTTAGTTGAACATAAGGAAAAGGTGGATTGTTTTGAAAAACATATTAGTTATTTAGATGATCTGTAGAAAACAATAGAGATTCAGGGTGTGAAATGTGATATTTCTATTAGGAAACTGTCAGCTATGTAACTTAAAAAGGCCAAAAACAAAGGTTATACCTTATATGTTGTAAATATTGTAGAAACAACTGAAGAGAAAAGTGATGTCATGGAACGATGTCCACTATTACCAAACTTCGAAAGGACGTGTTCCCGAAAGGTTACCAGGTATTCCACCCAAAAGGGAATTTGATTTCACAATTGAAATCAAACCTGGAACTGAGCCTATTTCTAAGGCACCATATCAAATGACTACTATAGAATTAGTAGAGCTTAAGGCTCAATTGCAAAAAAATTTCTCTAAGGTTTTGATTAGACCAAGTGTTTCACCTTGGGGAGCACCAAAGTAATTTTTGTGAAAAGAAAGATGGAACACTTAGATTATACATTGATTACATAATGTTAAACAAAGTAACAATCAAGAATAGATACCCACTCCCTATAATTGATGATCTATTTGATCAGATGCATAGAGCATCGGTGTATTCAAAGATAGATCTTCAATATGGATATCATCAATTACGGATTAAGGATGAGGACATTCATAAAACAACTTTCAGAATAAGGTATGGACATTATGAATTCATGGTTTTACCCTTTGGATTAACAAATGAACCTATAAATTTTATGAATTTAATGAATAATATCTTTCAAGAATACTTGGAAAAATTTTGCTCGTATTCTTGGATGACATTCTCATATATTCTAAAAGTATTGAGGAACATCATGAGCATTTGAAGATAGTTTTGGAAATTTTGAGAAAGAGAAGGTTATATGGTAAGCTATCAAAATGTTCTTTCTATGACACAAAAGTGGACTATTTGGGACATGTAATAAGTAAAATGGAATTGTTGTAGATCCATCTAAAATTATAGCTATAAATGAGTGGCCTACACTAAAGAATGTACATGAATTTAAAAGCTTCATGGTATTTTCTGGTTACTATAGAAAATTTGTAAAATATTTTTCTAAGGTGGTTGCAACAATAACTTCATTACAAAAAAAGGATAAGAAGTTTGTTTGGAATGAGAAATGTGAATCTACATTTAGAACTTTGAAGGAAAATTTTAACTTCAGCACCTATTCTAGTTGTACGGATCCTAATGAAGACTTCACGGTTGTAGTGGATGCATCTAGGGAAGGTCTAGGAGGTATTTTATTACAAAAATGATTATGTCATAGCTTATGAAAGTAGAAAACTAAAGTTACATGAGTTGAATTATGCTCCGCATGATTTAGATCTTGTTGCCATTGTTCATGCACTACAAGTTTGGAGGCATTACCTTCTTGGTAAACATTTTGAATTAAAGACTGGTCATCTTAGGATAAAGTATATTTTCACTTAGCCAAATATTAATGCAAGACAATGAAGATGGTTAGATTTTTTTCTCTCAATATGATTTTAAAATCAATTACATCAAAGGTAAAGAAAAAGAGTGGTTGACGATCTAAGTTGTAGGAAGCACATTTTTTCTCTTATAACATTGAGAACTCAGTTTAAAGATGAAGTAAAAGTGTTATGGAATTTGATTCTTACTTTCAATAAGTAAAAACAATGCTAGTTGCAGATCCAAATGATGTGAGGTATAAAGGTTTTCACTTTGACAATGAAGGAATCTTAAGATTTGAAAAATAGAGTATACATACCTTCGCTAAATGATTTAAGAAAGAAATTGTTAGCAGAATTTCACAATTCACCTTTTTCTAGACACCCTAGTATTACAAAGATGCTTGCTGATATAAAACAATAATATTTCTAGAAGGGGATGAAAAAGGACGTTATTGATTTTATGAAACATTGCTTAGAATACCAACGTGTTAAAGCTGAACATATACACCCATCCAGTTTATTTTATCCTCATAGCATACCGTAGTACAAATGGAAAGTAATAATGATGGACTTTGTACAAGGGTTACGTATGTCAAGAAATAAACATGATGTTATTTTGGTAGTTGTTGATAAACTAATGAAGGGAGCACATTTTATTGTTGGTAAGCTGAAGAATGATTCTCCTATATTGGTTAAAATATTTGTACATGAAATTTTCAGATTACATGGAGTAATTAAATTAATCATATCTAATAGAGATCCTAGAATGACATCAAGGTTTTGGAAAACACTTAATGTAGCTCTAGGAACTAAGTTGAATTTTAGTTCTGCATATCATCTGGAAATGGATGGATAGACTGAAAAGGTTAATAAAGTTTTATAGGATATTTTGTGAATGTATTGTATGGATCAGCAATATAAGTGGGAATAGTACCTTCCACTAGTTGATTTTTCTTATAATAACACATATCATGCCTCTCTTAAGATGGCACCTTTTGAAGCATTATATGGAAGAAAATGTAGAACCCCCATTAGTTGGGACAACATTGAGGATAGAGAGGTAATTGGACCTGAAATCCTTATAGAAATGGAACAACAAGTTAAAATTATTTGTGAACACTTGAAAGAAGTAGCAGATAGGAAAAAGAGTTATGCTGATTTAAAGCGGGTTGACAGGAAATTTGAACTTGGTGAGAAAGTCTTTCTTTAGGTTAAACCGAAAAGAGCTCAATAACTTTTGGCAAGGCTACCAAGTTATCACCTCGTTATGTGGGACCCTTTGAGATAGTTGAAGTAATCAACCCTGTAGCTTACCATTTAGCATTACCTCCTGCTTTGTCATGAATGCATGATGTTTTCCATATTTCTTTGCTTAAGAAATATGTTTTAGATTTATCACATGTGTTAAATTGGAATTCCTTACAGTCCAAGACCCGGAATAATTGTGGTTAAACCCATATGAGTGCTTGGAAACTCACCAATTGTATTTAATTAATTGTGAAATAAGTCAATGTAAGGTCCAATGGGACCATTTTAACGAAGAAAGTGCAACTTGGGAGAAACCTGGAGGATATGAAAAATTCTTTTCCATATTTATTTGATCGAAATTAACTATGATGACTTATTAAATTTTTGATTTTATCTTTATATGTATATAAGTCTACCAATTTGGGGAAAATGGCTATTCATTGTTTCTAATAAACAACTATGTGAATGCTGATTTCTAGAACTTTAAAATTCTGATATTGTTGCAAACATATGTTAAGAAAGTGAATAAATTGATTTTCCTTAATGCAATGGTCAAAATAAGATAATCATCGGGATGATGATTCTTTTTAGGAGGGAAGTATGTAACACCTTTGACAAACAATTATATTCCTCTTTTGCATTACAAGCGTTGGCATGTGATTTTCTTGAATGAGGTGTGTTTCCTTGATTGTTGAAAATCATGCTTGTTATGGATAAATCATCTCTGCTCTTGGATTCATTAGACTAAAATGATGTGGCTTGTAAGAATCCACTTTCACTTCTAGTAGGTAAGTTGCAATCTGGTTTTGAGAGTTGCAAACTTATCTCTTTTACAGACTCATCCTTGGATCAATTCCAGTGATCCAAGGAATGTTTTAAATCTCCTTACCAGACTGAATGGTAAAACTGACATTCATAGGTGGAGAGACGTAGTGAGACTAAACTTTGTATGTTACAAATTCTTTGGTCTTGTATGAACGTTCCTTCATTCGGTTGTATGTTTGTGCTTGGGTCTTTAGGATTGATCTCTTCAGGACATTAATGGTATAAACAAAATATAGTTTGCTTCATGACTATGAAGGGAATCTAAATCCTAAAAAACTAAAAAATTATCCCAACAAATCGTAAACTACGTAAAATCACCTACTTCCTAGCTATGTCTAATTTTTTGGGTTTCAATCTAACCTAAGCTTCTTATTCTATTTCGTTTGGATGATGTCCTAACCTAATTTCTCATGCTAAATGAATAAGGGAGGAATTACTAAAGTAATGCTAGACTATTATAACCTAAGACCTAATACTATATGGTTGTGAATTTGATCTAACCTAAGGTTAAAATTACCTATGGCAATGTTTTAAGACCTAAGGTAATTATTGTTAGACTAACCTAAGTTTTGGGAAATCTATCCTAAACTATTAAAAGGGAACCTAAGGGTCGCATGGCACTATGGAGACGGTTCCAATGGCATTTAATTGATTTGATTGGGTTAAATGAATGGAGGTACAACCAATTTTGGAAAAGGATAGTAAACTTTAGTGGAGGCATACATGGAGGCTTCACTAAAGTGGATATGCATGCTTTGAGTTGATTTAGGTTTCGCTAGTTTTAGGAGGCGGTGGCATGGAGAGATAGGTGGGAATTTTGTAATTAATGACATTAATGGACCTCGATATTTATGAACAAGCCATATTAGAAACAAGGGAGGTATATTCATGAGAGGTTTTTTGGTCTTGCATGCCTCACAATTTTTTCTCTACATGTAGTTATCTGGTTCTTCGAACCAGCAGTTCAAATTTTTCTTTGTGGCTATTTTTGGTTTCTCTAGGCTATTTTCGATTGAAGGAAAGTATATGAGGCATTGGAAGAAAAGATGTTTTGTTAATGATCTTTTATGGAGGAGAAAAAGAGTTGGAGGCTCAAATGGAAGTCTCCTTCGAATTGGCAGAAGCACTATGAGGCATGATAGGCTCTATCCATTAATATTTCTTGCTTTCTTCTAAATGATTCATTAAATCAACTATGTTCTCTTGATATAAATGTTTTCATGATTTTTCTGGTTATTTACTTTCATGGTTTTATGAATCTTTGTGGTTTTTGGATATAATTCATTGTTGTATAATGTTAGCCTTTGGAAACTCTCTCTTTGTGCAAGCTTCGGTGGTTACATACATGTGAAACTTGTTTTTCGAAGCTTGTTTTTTGTTCTAAACTTGTGTTTGAGGTTTTTTTTATTCTGAACTATCATATGATGCCTGGTGTTTTCTCCTGAACTTATATTGGAGCCTTGTGTTTGGTTATGAGCTTGTATTGGAACTTTTTGTTGCTCAGAACTTGTGTTTGAAGCTTCGTGTTTAGCACAGTACTCGTATACAATACTTACATGTTCTAAACTTGTATTCGAGTCGATGTGTTTGGTTCTGTACTTACGTTGTGAGCTTGATTTTTACTAGTATTCAAGGATTTGAAATACTTAGAACTCGTTTATGGGACTATCTGCTCGAAAAATCTTGGGAGGTTAGTTTTGGTTTGAGTTGATTTGGTTATCCCCTTTGAAATCTTCTCCTTATGGCTTCTTGAGTTAGGATGGTTGTGGTAATTCTATTTTTGAGACTATACCTCCTTCTTTGAACTTGTAAAGGCGTGTGAATATGGAGGATACTATTCTCTCCTCTTCTCTTAGAAAACCCACATCTTTTTGAAGGCTTGACTATTTTATTTCAAAGGTTAATGGACTGGAACTGTAACTTTTTGAGGGAATAAGGAACCTCTCGTTAGTTACTGTATTGTTTTTACTCTTTGGCTTGTATAGAGCTCTTTTAAAGCAATTGTTATCAATTTTAGAGGATTATCAAAATTTAGTATGTATACACCTTCTTGTGATTGTTGTTGAAACAAATACCTTCTCTATCATAATATTTATGGATGGAACTATGAGAGTCTTGTTGTGATTTCTATTTCAGTCACGTTGGAGGTAACATTGGGACCTTGTTTGATTTATTGTGTTTTAGGTCTTCTTACTCTCTTCAAATCCTTTTAATTGATTGTTGGGTTTTAAGGAAAGAAGAGTTGAACACTCTCGTGTACTGAATCTTGTTAGAAGGATATCTTACCTCTAGTTTTGATTGTTTTGTATAATTATTATTACTTGGATCAAAAACTATAAGTCCTTTTATATTGAGTTGTTTAAGTCCTTGCATTTGGATTCCAGTTACTTTGGAGTTCGTGAGTATTGAGGAAACTAGTTTAGCTTATACTGATTTAGTTTTTTTGTATCCTTAGTTAGATTCATTCAAGGAATCTCTAGGTCTTTAAAAGAGAAAGGAATATGTTCTCTTTTGGATAGTATAATTTTTTGGGACTGTACTGTGTACTCCTTTTTGAGAAATGAATTTGAACTTTGTGTTTAATGAATTGGAATAGATAAACCAGGTTGTATTGTTTTGTAAGGGAAACTAGAAGTGTACTTTCTTTAAACTGTGGGTTTGGTTTTGTGTTCTCTCTTGGGAACTAGTTAAAGAACTTCTAAGTTTGAAATAGAAATGGGAATTCATTTGATAGTATAAATGAAATGAATTATTGATTGGATATTTTATATTTGAGATCCTTCTACTTTTGTAAAGATAAGCTCATTTAATTGAACTTCTCGTATCTCTTGACTATAGAGTGGTTTTTCTCTTAGGCCTGCTCAACTCCTTGGGTTTGGCTTTCAGTCCTTTCTATCTTATAGGAAATAGTGTGAAACCACTCTTTAGAGATGGAAATTTCTTTGTGGATTGTTTGTCTACTTTGTACTAGTCATTTGTTGTAATGAGGTGGATTGAGAATAGGTGAGTCAGCTATGTTGAAGAGAAAATGTAAACTTGTTTAGATCGACTATTTTTTTGAATGAGTCATAATTCATTTGGATTTGATATCGGAAGGTTTTATCTTTTTGCACTCTGTCTTAATATGAATTCTCCCTTTGATGGACACGAGAAGAGATTAACCCCGCATGAATCTTGCTTGATTTTTGGAACTTCACGGTTTCAAATTTTGAATGATATCTTATAACATATAGGAGTTAGTTAAGACTTGTAGGAGGACTGTTTTGATTCTCTTGGATTGATTTAGGATTCGTGTTTAGATGATTATCTCTTTATTGTTGAATCCTTATTGTTATCCTTGAACTGAAGTAGTTATGTGTGTCCTGAACTGTTTCTGATCTTTCAGATGATTAGTGAATGGGGAATAGAATGTATTGATTCTTCTTCTTTTGCTTAATTCATTGAATGAATCATCCTAATATGAGTTATGTTATAAATAACTTATTTTTCTACGTAGTAAAGATAAATGTTGTATTTCTATTCGATAGAATTATGAAACAATTGGATGACAAGATTTGTTGTTTGTTAAAAGTAATTGATAGGATCAATTAAACTTTATGTTATAATGCAGATGTTGCGGATCATTATTATGCTTTTTTAAAAAAATGAATTCTGACTCTTTATTTGTACTTCTTTTCTGGTTGTTATTACTTATGCTTATGATATATTAGTTGTTTCATTAAAGAAGAGTTGTTTTAATGGAACAATTAGTGGAATGCACTTCGTTTTAATGCTTAGTGCTTATCATGCTCGAAATGACCCACGTTCATTGAAATGACTCAAAAGCTAGTAATTTTTAATTCTAGATCTTATGTAAAGAATTTTGATTCATTCTTGAGTTGTATTGGAAAAGAGAGGTGATATTCTTTTATGATCTTAATGATGAATGACATGCAGTATGTCTGAAATGCATAGTCTTGTAAATGTATGTTTTATCATGATGAATTGTAAGGTTTGGAGACCGACTCCAATTTTTGTGTAAATTCTCTTGTGCTTTGTATAACGAAATAGTAGTGATCTCTCATCGGTATACTTTATATCTGTTTGAGTAATTTTATTGTTATCAATTAATAAGTTAGATAAAGGGGATAGTACAATCCCCCTTATTATAACGAAACTTGTTAAATTGCAAAAGATGTCGTTCTCTATCTACACAACTAAAGTTTAATTTTGAATTGATAAAAAGGTTATGTTAATCATAACATCTAACCATGTAGAGGAAGACTCTTCCTCTCTCAAAAAGAATGAAAAGATAAAAGGGATAGTGGTTTTGATATTTAATAGTTGTACTTTGTTTATAAAGTAAACATTAGCTAAATCTAGGTGGATGATACACTTGATTTGGATAGCTAGGTTGCATTAAGAATTAAATGATTGATGTTTGTTGTCTTGTTTTTGAGATAACTACTTATTATGCCACGTTGATGAACATTTCAATGCAAACCATCTTGGAAACAAAGAATGTGGATTTGTTAGAGGTTGTTTGGTCTTGCATGATTTGTGATTTTTTCTTTGCATGGAGCTATTTGGTTCTTTGAACCAGAAATTTGACTTTTACTTTATGGATATTTTTTGTTTCTCTGGTCTATTTTCGATCCAAGGAAATTATATGAGGCAATGAAGAGAAAGATGTTTGGTTGTTGATCTTTCATGGAGGATAAAAAGAGTTGGTAGCTCGGCTAGAAGTCTCCTTTGAATTGGTAGAAGCACTATCAGGCATGATAGGCTCTACCCAATAATATTTCTTGCTTTATTCTAAATGTTTCATTAAAACAATTTTGCTCTCATGAGATAAATGTTTACATGTTTTGTCTAGTTATTTACTTTCTTGGTTGTATGAATCCATTACATGATAATGATAGTATTGGATGTTCTCTCTCTACACCAATTCAATGGTAATATGCATGTGGAACTCGTATTCAAGGCTTGTGTGTTCTGAACTTGTAGTCAAAGCATTGTGTTTGGTTCTGAACTCATATTCTAAGCTTTTTGTTTAGTACTGAACTCGTATGTGAGGCTTGTGTTGTTCTGAACTTGTGTTTGAAGCTTTTTGTTTCATTCTAAACTTGTATTCAAGGCTTGTGTTGTTCTGAATTTTTGCTCAAGGCTTTGTGTTGCTTAGAACTTATATATGGGACTGTCTGCTCAAAAATAGCTTGAGAGAATAGTTTTGGTTTGAGTTGATCTAGTGATCTCTTTGATATTTTCTCCTTGATGATCCTTGAGTTTGGAATGGTTGTGGTACTTCTACCCCGACTGTACCATTTTGTTTGAACATGTAATGGCATGTAAAACATGGGAGGATATTCTTCTCTCCTCTTCTCGGGAAACTGCGTTTTGTTTGAGATCTTAACTATTTTGATACCTAGACATTTTATGGAAATGTACCTAGTTCAATACTATATTGTTACTTACTCTTTGGTTTGAAATATAGCTCTTTTAAAACAATCGATAATGGTCTTTGAAGTTTATAGAAATGCAGTGTGCATACTTCTTCTTGTGTGAGTTGATTGGAATGAATACATTCTCTGTCTCAATATTTATGTACTGGATGGAGCTGTGAAATTCATTTGTTGTGATTTCTATTTTAGTCAATTTAGAGGGTAATGTTGAGACCATTGCTAGACTTGAACGCATGTTGGGTTTTTCATACTCTCTTTCAGACCCTTTTTAATTGATTTATGGGTTTTTAAAGGAATTATTACCTCTGGTTCAGGATTGCTTCGTATAATTTGTTCTTACTTAGGATCACAAACTATATCTTCTTTTGTAATGATTTTTTAATTCCTAGTTGATGGGATTTCAGTTATTATTGAGTTCGTGAGTATTTTGGAAACCTTGCTTAGTTGATACTGATTTGGGTTTTGTATTCTTTGTTAGATTCATGTAATAAATCTCTGGGTCTTTAAAAGGAGAAAGGAATATATTTCTCTTGTGGACAATATTCTATTTTTGGGACTGTACTGTGTACTCCTTTATGTGAAATGAATTCGAACTTGTGTTTAAATAAAGTGGAATAGATGAACCAGGTTGTATTGATTTAGTTTGAATTCATAAGGGAAACTAGAAGTGTTGCTTTCTATAAACTGTGTGTTTGATTTTTGTGTTCTCTTTTGGGAACTAATAAAAGAACTTCTGATTTTGAAATTGAAATGGTAATTCATTTGATAGTATAAACAGAAATGAATTCTTGATTGGATCTTTTCTATTTTGAGATCCTTTAACTTTTGTAAAGATAAGTTCATTTGATTGAACTTTTGTTGCTCAACTCTCTTCTTGGCTTGTAGATTGATTACTCTCTTAGGTTTGTTTAACTTCTTGGGTTTGGCTTTTGTGTCCTTTCTATCTTACAGAAATTGTGGGAAACCACTCTTCTAAGACAGACATTCATTGTGGATTGTTTAGTCTATTTTGTACTAAGTCGATTGTTATATTGATGGGAAAGTGAACAACTGAGTCTATCCTTTGGAAGGGAAAATGTAATCATGTCAGACTAATTGCTTTGTTTGACTGAGTCATGCTCCATTTGGATTTTGATATTGGAAGGAATCCTCTTTTAGCACTCTAGCATGATATGAATCTTCCCTGGATGGAAACGGAAGAAACTATTCTTGTGTAAGTCTTGCCTTGATTTGTGGAACGAATGGTTTCAAATCTATGGATGATATCTTCTATGATGTAGAATTTATTTAAGGCTTGTAAGTAGACTTTTTGATTTTCTATCCCTTATCGGTTGATTTGGGATTCTTGTTTTAGATGGTGTCTCTTTAATATTGAATCCTTATATTGGTTTCCTTGAATGAAGCAATTATGTGGGTAATCAGTTGAGTACTTTCTGAACCTATTTCTGTCTTTCAGAGGATTAGTGAATGGTGGATAGTATGTATTGATTATTCTTATTTTTTATTTAAGTTGTGGGATGAATCATTCTAAATATGTACTATGTTGAAGGTAACTCTTTTTGTTACATAGTAAAGATAAATTTTGTATTTCAATTCAGAATGAATTATGAAATAATTAGATGACAAGATCTATTGGTTGTTTAAAAATTAATTTATTGGATCAATTAAACTATATGTTATAATGTAGATGTTGTTAATTATATTATGCTCTTTTCTTAAAAGTGAATTCAGACTCATTATTTGTACTTCTTTTCTAGTTGTTATTACTTATTCTTATTTGTATGATACTTATTAATTATTTCATTAAAGCAGAGTTGTTTTAATGGAACAATTAGTGGAATGCACTTCATTTTAATGCTTAGTGTTTATTGTGTTTAGTTCAAAGAAATGACCGGTGCTAGCAATTTGTGTAGATGGATTTTGTAAATGATAAAAGAAGGCAAAATATTTTATAGTGTATTGGATTATTTAAGTCTGGATATTTTGTAAAGAATTTCAATTCATTTTTGAGTTGTATTGAAAAAGAAAAGTTATGTTCTTTCATGATCTTAATGTTGATTGACATGCGGTATGCACCGAAATGCATAGTCTTGTAAAATTATATTTTATCATGATGAATTGAAAGGTTTGGAGACTAAATCCAAATTGTGGTGTAAATTCTCTTATACTTTGTATGAAGGAAATAGTAATGCTATCTTGTTGATATTCTTAATATTTATTTGTATTCACGTATCAATTAATAAGTTGGATTAAGGGGATAGTACAATCACACTTACCATAGTGAAACTTATTAAGTTTCAAAAATGTTGATCTCTATCTAAATAATTATAGTTTAATAATGAAATATGTATTGTCTATACAATTAAATTATATGAGGGATGAATGATAAGAAGGTTATATAAACCCTAACATCTAAAGATGAGAAGGATGACGCTTCCTCTCTCAAAATAATTAAAGATAAAAGGAATGGTGGTTATGATCTTTAATCCTTGTGCTTCATTTATAAAAAGTAAACACTAGTTGAATCTAGGTGGATAATACACCTTATTTGGACAGCTAGGTTTATTAAAAATTAACCGTTTGATGTTTTCTGCCTTGTTTTTGGGATAACTGCTTGTTATGCCACGTTAATGAGCATTCATACAAACATGAGTTAATGAAGTTATTAATATCAAATCAGATTAATTATGGATAAAGAACTTAATGAATGATTGGAATTAGGGTTAGGCATGGTTGCTGCTGCAATTTGAATCTTAATTTCATTTAATTGAATAAATGACCACCAAGGGTTATGTACATCGAGATGAATTAGTTCTAACAGATGTTGGCACATGCCAATCTGTAGTAGGATCGTACCTTTAAGAATACCAAGGGTTTCTCAAGGATATAGTGTTTCATTGACATGTGGCAACACCCTACCGTATTTTTTCATCTAGATCTACACACATCTAGACTTGAACTTAGTTTCTCTCTAGGTCAAGTTAATAGCATGTTTAAAATAGAGTATCTTTCATGACTTAGGTACCTTAGCACATTCAATCAACTTAGGTCAATCAAGTATGGCCATATATCCTAAGTCATCGTGAGCTTCTTCCTATAAAAATTATGTTGCTAACTCCGGCTAGGGTCAAACCTTGGGTAAGTGGACTGTCAGTAGTTAGTTAAGACCATTCTAGACAACATAAGAGTGATGTGCAAGACGTATTCCGAATTGATGTTTATGCCATCTAGGGATAGTAACATGAATAGTATGTTGAAAATATTTGGCCAAAGTATCTCAAGCTACTAGTTGTGTTTTCCTATGTCACCTAGTTTAAAAGAATGTGATGTCGATGAATATTGGTAAAAGAAATTCAGATAGGTTCTTTAAATAGATCGCTCAAGCACTGCATAGGGTAGGAAAACCATGTATACGTAGTATACATAACGTATTCTATACTTTAAGAAAAACATGAGAGATCTATTTGTAATCGAGTCATGAATCGAGAGATTGGTAAATTACCGAGTCATTATAGCTGCATATGGTTATCTATTATGAGATTGATTGGCATGGAATGTGTACTCTAAATGATGTTTTATTTAGAATAGATAACATTGTGTTAATTTTTTTTTCCTTGTTTCTAAAGTCTTAAATTGGGAATGTTACAGTTAAACCATTTCTCTATTGTTTTCTGATGCTTTTCTAGCTTGATCATGGCAGATTTTCTTGATTCTTCAAGATTGAATAGATTTGTCATTCTAATTTCTCTCTGTATGTGCCTTTAAATTCTAGTTGTTGGGCAAGCAAGTAATGAATTGAATTCTAGCATCAAAGGAAGGGTAACCTCCTTTCCATATACAATCTTGTAAGGATAAGTTACTATTACTTTTTAAATTTTGATTCTATCTTCCTAGAGTGCATGCAAGACCTTTGTATGCCACTTTGTATTTGGTTGATATTCATTATGCGCTTCATGATTCTGATCAAGTTCTTGTTTGTTGATTCTTCCAGACCATTGTCTTGTGGGTAATAGTTAGAAGAAGTCTTCAGATAAATGCCCAAATTTAGAGTCCAATTAGTGATTCTAGTCCTAAGGAATGCTTTTGCATTATCAAAGATAATGGTTTGAGGAATGCCAAACCTTGTGACTATACCTTCAAGAAATTCATGGATGAGTGACTCGGTTGATTCTTTGAGTGTGATAGTTTCGTCCATCCGGTGAAGTAGCCCGTAGTTGTCGCACCCACTTGTGTCTAACGCTTGAAGGCGATTGATCATGCCTATGAAGTCAAGACCCCATTGCACCAAAGGCTAACCCACTTGAACTAGTTGGAGGGGAATCATTGGCAATATTTTATTTCGTGCAAAGAAAGCACATGCCTTGCATTTTGTGACCCATTTGTGTGCATCTGCAAACAGGGTAGGCTAAAATATTCTTTCCATTATGATTTTTACTATGATATTTTTGGCATAAAAGTGTCCACCAGAGAAACCATCATGAAATTATCCCATAAAATTTTTGGTCTCAGTGTGTCATTGATACACCTTAACAGCATGCCATCAAGATTTTTCTTAAAGAGAAGTCCATCAATAAAAACATAAGGGATAGATTGTAACCTCAAATGTCTTATCTTTTCCTTGTTTAAGCCAAGAGGGTATGTTCCGTCGGAAAGGAATGTGATCATGCCCTTCATCTAGTCATGCACACTAGGATTTGTATTCTAGCTCAAGTTCTATGCACGGGAGATCCTCATCTAGAAATAATGAAGCCTCGGGATATTTTTTTACATCCTCAAAGCAATCTATATATAGAGCATGCTTCCTCTTACCAGCTTTATGGCTTTGATAGTAAAATTATATTCCATGATCTTGGTCACCCATCGTGCTCTCTTCTCATTGATTTATTCTCTCATGATGAAGTCTCTAACAGAATAGTGGGATACTAACACCTTAATATGATTTGTGGTGAGCATACTTTTGAATTTATTAAGCACACACATGATGGAAAAGACCTAATTCTCCATGTGATTGAATCTTAATTAATAATATTTCAACATTTGGTTTAAGAAATCCACTGGTTGTTCTAGCCCTTGTCCATTTTCTTGTGTTAGGACAACAACAACACTCACATTAGCACCATAAGCATAAAGGATGAAATCCTTTGAGTAATCTGGTTGATGAGTGTTGGTGTGCAAGAAATTTCTTCTTGATTCTAGTGAAGATATCTCTTCCTTTGATTGTCTATCTAAAGGCTATGTCCTTCTTGAGCATCAGGGTGATAGGCCAAACTAGTCCTACAAAGTTAGGAATGAAGCGCCTAATGAAATTGATCTTGCCAAGGAAGGACTGTAAGGCTTTCTTTTGAGCCAAAGAAGGAAAGAGATAGGATGGTTGAAACACACTCAGGATCAATTGTGATGCCATCGTTTGAAATCACATAGCCCAAAATCTTGCCTTGCGCCACTACAAAATTGCACTTCCTAGGGTTAAGAGACACCCCATACTTTCTGCATCTCTCAAAGACTTTCTCTAGGTGTTCCATATGATCCGTACTCTACTTTGAGAAGATTGTAATATCATTGAGGTAAACCAATATTAACTCATTAATATAACCTTTGAAGGAAATGCCTATGGCGCACTAAAATGTAGTGCCTTAATTTGATAGATGAAAGGGATTCTTTTGATATGCATATGTTCCCCACTTGGTTGTAAACACCGTCTTGAATTGATCCTCTTCCTTGACCAGGATCTGATTGAAACCTAAATACCCATATAACATTGAGAATCTTTGCGCGCCACCACATTTTTGTAGAATCTACTCCATTGAAGGTAGAGGATAATGATTCTTTAGAGATGCCTTGTTCAAATCTCTAAAATCAACATAGAGTCTGATTTCACCATTCTTCTTGTGCATTAGAACTACATTCGTAACCTAAGTAGAGTACTTGATGGGACCTAGTGGATAACTAATTATGTATCCCCAAATATTTGCAACACCTTAATATTTTTCTTTTCAGCAATAATCAAACCATGCACCAACATCTCATACTCTACCACATTGTTAGAACATGTGAAATGTAACCTATGAGCAAAGAAAATTTTCTTATTCTTAGGAGAAATGAGAACAATTCCTACTCCCACGCCATTTCTACTTTTAGATCCATTAAAGTATAACTTTTGTAGGCCATGTTCAACTTGATATTTCTGAGCATGCATGGTAACACAACTTATTCTTTAAGAATGTAGTAAGTACCAAGCCTATTTTCATAAGCTTCCAATTCTTCAGCATATGAATTAAATTTATGGTGCCTCTTTACCCACTTATCAATTACTAGTTCAACAATAAAAGATGGAAAAGGATGCTCTTCAGGAATGGAAGTTACTTCTTCTTGGATTAAACAATTGGCTTAGAGAGGGGATGGGACATATGAATCTACATGATAGGAAAATATAGGCTCAAGTTGTATGGTAAACCAGGTACCATACCTTGTCTTGAGTAACATATGAGACCAATCAGAAGAGAAGTAACCATCAAATTTTATATTAAATTTTCTTGATAGACATAGGGAAAACAAAGGAGGTAGGTCAATAATAGAAACATCTTGAGTTATGGTGAGGCTTGGGCATGCATGAAGGGTCAAATAAAGATCCTTGATGACTCATAAGGTAATGATGGTTAAACCATCAAGTTGTAGGACTCTTTTTGTCAGGGGGATATACTTAAGACCTAAGACATCAGCTATCTTCTTGGGCATAACATAAGTGCTAGCACCTGAGTCTATCATGAAATTATGGACAGCAAGTTTTCCTATGAGCAAGGACATATAAAAGGGTGGGGTTCTAAAAAAATTCCTTGCTTGCTTCTCCTCTTCTTGGTAGATGTTGATACAAGCAAGCGGTATGTGAAGAGATGGATCAATACATGAAAGTTGGGACATGGCCTCATGCTACAAGTCGTGTTGGGATGGAATGGTCAGGGCATCCCAAATTGTGAAATTTATATTTGTCTTCTTCATCTGGTCCACAATGCTAAATGGAAGACTCGGTGACTTGCACATTTGGGACAACAACGTCCTTGATCTGTTTAAACATAGAAGCAGGGGTCTTAGTAGAATCTAATGCTTAAACTACCAAAGGAGGGGCACACGCTAATTTAGGAGGATATTTACGTAGAGACTCTTATATATGCATTTGAGAATTTTTACTACTAGATGCCTTGGCTACATATTTTGTCTTTTAAGGGTTTACTTTTTTTTTGGAATTGTGACCTACATGCCAGAATCAAGCATTCTCTTCTTGTATCTTGTGTTATTTGTAACTTGGGCATGTGGTCTCCTTACATCTTCTACAGCTTGGTTGAGTGCATATAAGTCCTTAGTACCGAAGAACATCAATTTTTCCTCTAGAGGAGCTTCTAGCCTTTCTTAGTTATCTACTTCTAGGGAACTTATTGAAGGGTCACAGGTGGAAGCATTCTGGATCATATAAGCTTACACACACGTAGCATTGGCATAGTGATATCAAGTATGAGGCATGTTGTAAGGGAAGCACCATTATAAATCATGCGCTAAAATGTTCTAAATCGGAACAAGCGCATGACTTGCACTGGGTGTTGGAAGAGAGGGTATGGGAGGAACAACTTGCAAGGGAAGATGTGCACTAGCATGTCATCTATCATTCTATTGGTTAGGTGCATATATTTGGTTTCCAAATTGATTTCTCCAAGTATTATTTCTTTGAATATGTGCCTAATTTGAACTACCTAGAATTACCTATATAGGATTGCACTTGTTACTTCTCTAATGATATGACCTTTTTAACAAATTTCTAATTAGGGTCTTCAATTCTTCATCTTCCTTTTACTACGTTGGAGAGTAGGATGTTGATGCAACATGTTGTGTTCTTTTCTTAGGAACAAGAATAGGGGCCAAAGAAGGTTGGGGTGCTTGTGAAATTTCTTGGAACAAGGGAATAGGTGGTATAGGAGCTATCTTTCCCACCTGAATAAGACTATTTATTGCCCTTACTACAATATTATAAGTGGTTGGTAAAGTCCTACCTCCCATATATTGAATCATGATTGAGATATCATTTTTAGCACCTTTAGATAATACATAAAATCATGTTGGGCTATAGGTCTTACCACAAGAGGGATTCTGTCCCAAGTCTTCTGAAATTTGATGTTGAAATAAGTCATCTGCTCATTGGGTTCCATCCTTATTATTGTCAGTTGCTCCACCATGGACAAGTTATCTGACTTATCTTCAAAATAATTGCAAAGAGTTGTTCCCATCTCATCCCATGTGGTAATAGATCCAAGTCTCAAGCCTTGGTACCATTGAAGTGATTTTCCTTTAAAAGAGGCCACAAGTAGTTTGACTAATACATCATTATGTGTGATCAAATGGAGTTAACATACGTTTTCTACATCCTGGATATGCTCCTAAGGGGTGACTTGATTCTCACTAGTAAAGTATGGAATACTTTTGAGTGTGCCATTTGGCATATCATGTTGTATGAAAAGAACCAGGGGACTTCCTCTAGTGAAGTTAGCAAATTTCCTTAGTGGAGGAGGTGGCTAATGTGCCATTGCAAGGGGCACTAGTTATCTGTTGTGAGGAGGAGTTGAATGGACATGACACACTAGAGATGGAGATATGTGTGTGGGATTTCTGAACGAAGTATTCTTGGGGATAGTAAGAGGTATTCAAAAGAATCTTCATTTGTTGCACTTTACTTGTATGCACTCTTCTCATGAAAGGAATTCATGGATGCTAAAAAAATATTTGCAAATGTTAGGAGTCACCAGATGTGTTGAAATGAGCCTCCAAAGGCTGAAATAATAAGTCCACATGCTAGAACTAAGCAATATGAAATTTAAGCTTTTAGTCCCACCGGCATGCCAAAACTATTGGTCATCAAACTTTCACCGTGTCTAGGATCTAGAAGAACTAAGTTGTTTATGAAAACAATGGAATCATCTCCAAGTTGTGGGACCTTGCACACTCGGGATAGATCTATGGAAAAGGTCAGTTCCTCTATCTAATTCTACTGCTACTCATAGTACTCTGAAAGGGAAAGCTTAACTAACAATGCCAAGGGACCAAGGATAGAAATATAACATGAAAGAAAACATACTAAAATGTGATACCACCAGAAAAGAGGGATGACCACTATCTGTTTTGAGTGAAAATAAAGGGAAATGCATGAAAGAAGGATAGGCATGTGTATCATATCTTAAAATGTTATTTACCATATCGTTTCATGGAACACAACTAAATAAGGACCTATAAGGGACATAGAATGGCAAAACGATCATGTAATGTAAAAGAAAAGTAATGAAGAAGGAATCCAAACACATCAGGTTAGAGAATAGTCATAAAATGATGCTCCTATTACTTCCAAAATACACAAAGCTATTACAATGGTGAAAGAGGATGATATCCACATGCAAGAGCTAGATCTAGAGGTCTGTGACTCAAAATATAGAAAATATGAAGTCCTTAGCAAAATTCATAAGGATCCATAATGTCCAATGTTAATAATGAGCCTAGCTCTTACATTTATAGGTGAATCCATGGAAGAAGGAGAGAATAAGGAGGGAAAACCTGAATTTGAAATATAACCACCAATAAGAAGTGTTCAATGCTTGTAAATCCACCGGAAATCATGTCAAATACATTTTCCCAAGTCTATTTGGCATGTTGGAGAAGGAATGTGGGAATATCATATCAAATTGGGTGGTTGAAGCAATCATATTTGTTCATTAATGCCTAGAAATACATTTTCACATTTCTTACCTACTAAATCTGCCAAGAATTTAAATTTGAATGCTTAACAATGTAGCCTATCTCAAAGAGCTATTGATTAATACTAGGCATGCGCTGATCAAAGCTTTGTAACAAAATATATGGATATAAGATCCATTTGGGCATGCAATACACATAGCGCACACATATTGATGAACGGATGGCTAACTATGCAAAAAAAAATTTGTCATTTCTGTCATGTGTTACTTATTGATTTATTGCAAGGATCTCGCACCCTATTCGTGTGCTTTGACTAGTCACATGTGTCACACTCAAGCGTGTCGAGGATAACCTAGCATATAAGGGAACAAAGGAGGGAACAAAGATATGCATGCGAAAGAAGACATAATGAAGTCATGTGCAATGCACACAAGGAAATAATGAAATTTGTTGAGTAGAGAACACATGGTCAAGTCATAACTATTACAATATGATGTGCAGAGGCATGAGAAGGCTAAGGAATTTGCTAATTGAAGCAAGTTTGAGGTGCACTCGCAGTAGGTGAATAGCTACTAGGAAGAAGGCAGACACATAAAGTATGTGTGTAAGGGATGAGTGGAACAAAGAGAAAGGAAAATTAAAGGGGAGAAGGGGAAGCATGGGGGAAATGTATCCAAGGGAATGTGCCAAGTGAACTTGAGTATGTGCAACCTTGCAATGAAGAGCTTAGAGCCAGAAGATGTATACAAGTTTTCTAAATAAATAGGAGAGTTATTTAGATAACAAAACCTTCAAACAACTCCGCATTCCACTAACAAATTCACGGATACCATGGCTTGTTTTTCCTCATAGATACCTACTTCACCCTAGACTCAATATTTTTTTCATAATGTACAGGGTGTAGTCAGCTTTTCACCTAAGCCATGGTGTAAATTTTGTGGGACGAATCAAAACCGACCCACTTGACATATTTTATAAGTAGTACGTTGATTATTTTTCCCTTTCCATCTTACCTCCTGATGTCACCTATAATGGTCAATGAGCCTTCCTTCAAAGTATTTCCTTGTTACATTTTCATGGGTGTCCTACTCTATAAATGTTGTTTTGATGTTATCCTTCTTAGGTTCCTAACTAGTTCATAAATCCTATATACCATAAAGGAAATCTATGATGGAATTTCGATGGACACTTCAAATGACACATTCTTACTAAACACATCCTTCACCTTAGCTATTACTAGCTGACCCTTAACAAGGAATGTTGTGACTATGTCAAGTGTTGTGTGAAATACCAAAACTTGTTAATATTCACCATACACCAAGTGATTCCTTACAAGTCTCCACAGACGTTTGGACTTTCTCTCAATGGGGTTTAGATCTTTTCGGAGATATTAACCCTCACTCCTCTCAACGCCATCAATGGATCATTAATACAACTATATATTACACTAAATGGATCGAAGCCATTCCTCTCATTTCTAAAAAAGATGAGAAAATATGAGATTTCATCAACCATCACATAATTTTCCTCTCTGGTGTTCCTCATTGCCTTATCATAGATAGTGGAAAACAGCTTCAAGAATAAAACCCTACAAAAAAATCTATGACAACTTTGGCATTCAACTTATTTTTTCTTCACCTTATTACCCATAGGAAAATGGCCAAATTGATTCTTCCAAACAAAAACCTTAACAATATTCTCATCAAATTTTTTGATGATAGGCAAGGATTGACACATGCACATTCCTTTCACCTTATGGGCTTACCGCACTAATATTCTCACATCTACCGCAACCACATATTTTTATTTAGTATATGACATCAAATCTATTTTACCTCTTGAAGTATAAATTCCCTCTCTTCACATATCACTCAAATAAATGCTCAATGATGATGACTTTCACCAAGATCGTTTGGCACAACTTGAGATTTTAGATGAACATCATTTAACTACTCTTAGACACCTTCAAATTCATCAAAAAAATATTAAACGAGCCTATGACATATATGTCTATGAGCTAAATTTCAAGGTCGGTGATCTTTTCTTGAATGAAAATCAACACGTAATCAAAGAAGAGAAAATAAAATGGGGAAAATTTTCTCCTAATTGGCTTGGATGCTATATCGTCACCCATGCCTATGGATCAGGCGCTTATCATTTAGCTTCACTTGAAGGTAAACCTAAATATGAGCCCCTTAATTCCTTGCATCTTCAACCATTCTATTGTTGAATAATGTAATACATCACTTTATGTTAGTTACATGCTCATCCTTTAAGTGCACTTCTACTTCCACCTACCTGTTTTAAGGAGCTACAACTAAACTAAAATTGAGTGACTATCCATAACTATTTAGCCTTGTCTTCAATATGAGTACCATGGCTCTACTCATGGCATGATTCTCATGGATAATTTTCATCCTCTTCAGGATGGAATCCCATGGTCATTCGTCACTTAAAACCCCCTTATTTCATAGCTAAACTTATTTGTGTTATGGTCTCTCCTTTATAAAAGAGGCATATATTCCTTTATAGTCTTGTCCATGACTTAAGTTCAAAAAAATAAAAATGAAATGAAAAATAACTTGGGATACCTAAAAATCTACTCCTTGAGTCAAACTTCTTATAAATAGATGAATCCCTCCAAAGGACATCTACATCTCTCTAGATGCTATAAATAGACTACTCCCTTGAAGGAAAACTATAAAAAGTTATCCTCATATTACATTTAGTCTCTTTAAAAAGAAGACTAACTTCTTATTAGTCAAACTAAAATAAATTGTTCTGAAGCTTCCCACATCGATGAACTTCAAGAATACCTCTAGGAGACATTATTTTATCCCAATATAGACTTCTTGCATCGAATGCAGTCTATACTGAAAAGATGAGAAAAAGCAAAAGTCAAGAAAAAATTATCAACTTTTAGTCATGAACTTGCCTATCTAGGTTTTGGGTATCTTGTAGAAGGGGCATATTGTCCCACAGAAATCTTACACTAAACATAACCTTCCACTTTACCTTATATTTTCTTATCTTCCAATTAACTCAAGGGACGTGGCGTGTATTCTACACATTGTGATCATGCAACTTATTTCACCTATATACCTATCAATTGTAAAATGTATCTAAGGACTTTTGTTAAAATAATTTCTAGGGTCCACCACTTAGGGTCTTTAACAACTTGGGGAATTTTTCTTCCATTTTAGTTGACCCCTACCTACATGGTTATTTTATTCACTAAGACAACATCATCCAATCCATCACCTATACACTTACACCTAATCTACTTCCTATTACAAATTTCACATTTCACCTTGCCTATCTTCATCAACTTGCCTTGCCCAATCACATTACCTAAACCACCTACCTATTCAGCCTATCCAACCGACCTTTCTTATTCTCTTATTTAAGGTAAAATACATCGTCTTGAATCCCCTTTCGCAAGGGCTATATAGGAAGCACTCTTAGGGCATGGGTCCCTTCAAGGTTATCTCAACCACCCTTTACCCCATCATCATTTTCCCACATCAAACAAAAACTTAGTTAGATTCCATAACAACAATTTGGAAGTTAACTTAAAATCAAACCATATATCATATATACCTCATCATTTATTTTCCATCATGTCAATAACTTGGAAATTAAATTGACTCAATACAAATCAAACTCAACCATGTCTAAATAACCTAGTTTCCATAATATCCATACGTTGGAAATTAAAACCATTTTACCTTAACATCCTTTCATTTTCATATTCAACAATAAACAAATCAACTAAAACATGTACAACCACATCATAATCACCATGACTTAACCATGCCTAAATCATCTAATTTCCATAAAAACAATAACTTGGAAATTTTCAAATTCAAACACAACCATACAATAAACCCAACCATGCTTAAATCATCTAGTTTCCATAAAAACAATAACTTGGAAATTTTCAAAATTAAACCATGCCTACACTTTACTCCACCATACTTAAAATTTGACTCCATCATGCCCGAAATTTATAAATCCATATTGAATCCACCATGCTTGAATTAGTATTGTGATATTTTTACATTTAACACTTAATCTTAGAATCGTAATCACAAATAATCAATTTCATAGTGAATATATCAAAGCAATCAATAAATGCAAATAAAACCAACACAATGCAAATAGACATAGATTTACGTGGAAACCCTTTTGGGAAAAAACCATAGAGAAAATATTCTTTATTATATTTATCAAATGTTTGTAGGCACCAACCTATAGGAGAAACCAATCCCCAAATTAAATTTTTTTAGGCACCAACCTACAGGAGCACCAACCCCTTTGAATTCGTGAGCACCCATTCACAGCGCAAGCACCAACCCCTTATCAAAAATTTCTCTTACCACCATGGACTTGTTGCTTATTAAATGAGTGATGGTTTTCTTATTTACACACTTTTATTTTCAGGATCTGCTATACTTTATTACAAAACTGCTGCTCAGAATACTCAGTCTAATTATCCCAACACCTTCACATATATAAGTCACTACAATTTTTCATCTTTACACCTTTGAATCTACTCTTCTTCTTATTACTCTTCTCTCTTCACTCAAAATATTCAATGTGTGTGCTTGTCTAAAACAAATGATTCTATCTCCTTATATATCCTTCTCACATCCTTTCAAAAAGACACATCATTCCAACCAACACAACCTTTCCATTATTTAATTAACACAACATAATTAAGTGCATTAGTCAGCTAAAACCAAAAGTAATTAATGCAGCCCATAACAATTATTAAATGCACATTAAACAATGCAATTAACCCCTTGATAGGAGCACTTCCCTCCTTAGACAAATCATTGTCAACATTAAATCACTACCAACCATCATTAAATCTTCTTTTTCACCATAAAACATGGCATATGAACACCTTAAAATGTTTTTATCTCTCTCCTATGTATAGTTGTGCATATCTCGCTTATACCATGATAATCCTTATGTAAAAATGCATATTTTCATGTATTTAAAATTTCTTTTTCTACCCTTCTATACTTGCTGGTTATTTCTATTACTTTCTACCATTTCCATCAACATTCTTTAGTAGTTCCATCATCTTTTGTTACATGATCCCATTAAACAAATACATAAATGATTAAGCCTTTGACATCAATGACAATATTTCCAACAATCTCCCCCTTTTTCATTGATGGCAACCTTCCAAAAAAAAATATTTTATGCAAATCCCCTTTCTATAACTCCCCCTTACTATCATTCTCCCCCTTTGACATCAATGACAAAGGGTCAATCTAAGAGTTGAATATTGGAATGTTTATCTCCCCCTCAACCAATGTTTCTCTTGGTTTTTCAATGGGAAAATAAAGGATATTACTTCAAAATTCTGCCATAGATATTCAAATTTCTCCTTTAGAAGTGGCTTGGTAAAGATATCTGCTATCTAATAGGATGTAACAACAAATTCCAACTTTACATGCTTTTCTGCCACCTACTCTCTTAAGAAGTGATATCTTATGGGAATATGATTTGTTTTGTAATGCATAACTAGATTCTTTAAAATACTTATCACACTAGTATTATCACATAATATGGAGATTTTATGATCATACTCTACTTTGATATATTTCAAGGTTTGCTTCATCCATAGAATTTGATTACAACATAACACTACTGCTATATAATTTACTTATGTTGTTGATAAGGATACATAGTTTTACTTTTTACTTAACCAGATACCATGATGTCTCCAAGGAAGAATGCTCCTCCACTTTTACTTTTTCTATCATCCACACATCCTACCCAATCTGAATCAGTATAAGCTACCAATGTGAAGTTTGTATGATGAGGCCAAAATATGTCTAATTAATGTATAATATATGATCTCATCTTACTCTCCTTTTTATTAAGTTTGATTGCATTGTGTGACTTTTAGTTGATCTGATATGAGTTAGGATGTAATTGTTTGTCTTTTGATTGATTGTGATTCTAATGTTAAAAGCTCTAGAATTCCTGACAAGTGTGTGTTTGAATTTAGTTTTGTAATAAAGTAGGTCTAAATCAGTCGAGGAAATGAAGCAGGAAGCATTCAGTTTGTTTTTAGCAACATCTGTTCCTACACAGCTTAGTTTTGGAACTTCCAAGCTAGTTCTGGAACTCCATCACACAATCATCATCTAGTTCTAGAACTTTCAGACTTAGTTTTGGAACTCCAGTATTTAGTTCCAAATTTTCAGACTTAGTTTCAGAACTCCTGGGGATAGCTCGGAACTCTCACAGTTTTGATCCTTAAACAATTTCCTATGGTTCTAGAACTTCTCTAAAGTTTTCAGAACCAATAGGGAGTTATCTATTTTAAACCACATCTAGAGATTTTACATCTACGACCCTTTTAATCAGGAAGGATGAGAATATTTTTAAACACAGATCCAGGAGAGTTATCCTACAGCTATCTGATCAACCACAATCCGACTCAACATATATTCTAGGAATGATTCGATTTCATCAGAATCATTGAGACAACTATGATTGTAAAATGTATATAAAAGCAGACTAACAGTAAATAGATAGGATATATAGAAATAGAAGATAGAGAATGAGATAGAAATAGAATAGAGAAGAGAAATAGAATAAGTACTTAGATCCAGTATGTTTGTAATTCCGAATGTTTTATCAATAAAATAACCATTCTTATTTGAGAGAATTCTAAGTTGTTAAATCCTAATTTGAGGAGGAGCAAGGGCCCACTCCCCCAAGGACCAAGATATTCATTTATTTGGTATTTATATTTCTTCAGAAAATAACTTAGATCTATTAATTTTGTATTTTTTTAATTCTTTTAGTTAAACTCTATTGTATACTTGTTCCTGTAGGTGTTTAGATAGATTCTTATATTTCTTGCAATTGTTTTCAAGCATTCTAAATTGAGTGTGTTTATTTCCAAAAGAAAGTGTGTTTACTTTCAAAAGCAAGTGTGTTTATTTTCCAATAGCAAGTGTGTTTCCATTCTAGCAAAGCTTTCAGTGTGTTTACTTTCAGCAAGTTTTCATAGTTTGATTTAAATAAGGTTTTACCAAGAAGTCCTTAAGACATTAAAGAGATCCCCCAGAAAATATAAAAATAACTACAGTCAACTACTAGATCGGTTAAAATTACTCTTGTTGCATATAGCTTTAGACACACCCCTGGTTTGATATGACATCAACAAGAAGTTGATTAAATGAAGGGAATGATGAAACCCATCATTTTTGGCACTGCTTTCTAGGATACTAGTTGGAACTTTCTAATTAAGTGTTAGCAAGAGCAACAAATCATACATCTAGTAGTTGAAGGATCTTCCCTGCTATATCACAAAATATATGAGTAGACCAAGAGACTCACATGGTAGATTCCTCCCAAAAACATCTTCACAAGAATTCATAACATCCTCTAGTCAAAGTAAGGAAATTGATCAAGAATTGGAAGCACCATCATCCCCTATCAGACAAGAAATATAATTGCCATTTTTGGAATTCTTAGATCAGTCACCTAAAGGAAGTGGAACTTTTAGGAGAAAGCTTATTACTCAAGATCCATTTAGGGTGAGTTTTTATTCTCAATTGAGTAGTCAACCTCCTACTCCTGATTTTTCACCTTCCCCAAGGCATACCGCTTACCACATTGATTGGGAGGAAAATTTAGAAAATATTTTTAAAATGGCATGAGAAGTTGAGAGAACTTGATAGGACCTTTACCTATCCAATCTAATTGGGAGATGATGATACATCAATGAAAAATATCTCACCTACACATTTACCCACCTTTAGAGGGATGTCATCTGAAGATCCTGACCAATTTCTATTTGAATTCAAGGTACTATGTTAGACCTATGATTATAAGATAGATAATCAAAAAATCAAGTTGTTTCCATCCACTTTGAAAGATGCAACAATGAGATGGTTTATGGGATTACCATCTAACTCTATTAGCACTTGGGCACAAATGGAGACTGCCTTCCTAGATAAATACCAGGATTATTGTAGAGGGAGAAATAGGAAGGAATAATTCTTCAAAATCAAGGAGGATGATGAAAACATAGAAGACTATTTAGATAGATTCCTCTTTATTAGCAAAAGATGTGGATTTTTTTCTATTTCGGGAGTTAAGTAAAACCATTTTTCTTAAAGGTTTAGATGATGAATCTAGAGAAGCCCTTAACTTAATAGGAGGTGGATACATTGATCAAATAAGAATGAATGGAATTAAAGAGATTTGTAGAAGCTATTCCAAAATGAGAGGTGGACCTAGAAAAGAAAATCAGTGAAAATTTTGAATCTAGATATGAAAAAACTAATGGATGAGTTAGAAAACTTTAAAATAGACATTTTAGTGCAATTAACCTCTACTATGGATGGATTACAAGCTAAAGAAAATTACAAAATTGAACCATTGGCTATGTATTGTCCTAGATGTATAAAGAAGCATGCATTAAGAGACTGTCCTTTGGATAAAATAGAAATGTGTCTTATCTGTGAATCTAAAGAACATGATATTGATGTTTTTTCTTTACTTCTTGTTATTAAGAATCAAATTAAACAAACCAGTGCCTCACCTACAACAGAAGAATTGAATTTTGTTAAGAGACAACCTAACTAAGGGAAGTTTATGCCAAGATCAGTTCCTAATCCCTGGACGATGCCATGGGTTGCTCAGCAGTACCAAAAAATTGGGGACAACCACCTTGGGTACCTCAACCAACTTGAAACCCTCAAGATTGGTCAAATCAAGCTTGGTATGATCAGGGACATCAAAAACCATGGGTTGGTCAAGGAAATCCTTATGCTTAGTCACAACCTAGATGGAACCCTAGTAATTATTCCCAAGGAAGAACATATCCAAATCAGAATCAACAGGCCATCATGGGATCTCCTGCACAAAATTCACAAACTGAGAATGTAGTCCAAACACAAATGCCATCACAACTAGTAGAAAATCCAAGAAATAAACAAACAAATCTTGTTTATGGAACAAAACTAGAAAAATCAGTTGATTTACATGCTATGGATTGTAAGGATATTCAAACTAGATCTAGGAAAATCATTAACATTCCACCCCTTATAATCACTGAAATGATAGAAGAAAATGAAATCCCTAGTATTGTTGTTCCAAAAGAGGATATAGAAAGAAAATAAAAGGAGCTAGATAGCAACACTATTGAGACTCCATTTCTAGATAGATTTAAAGAAGCTATAGAAATCAAAGAGTCTGAATTGGTACAGAACTAAGGAAATTGAATATTGAAATACCACTGTTATAAGCAATTAAGGACATTCCAGAATTGAACAAATTAATCAAAATGTTATGTATGAAAAATCCTGGAAGGAAGAAACAATACCCCAAGACTATCAAAGTAGATGGGAAACTTGTTGATTTATTAGCAAGAAAACTTTTACTTCCCAAATATGGAGATCCTAGAAGTCCTATTATTTTTGTCTCTATAGGAAATAAGGATGTACATAATGTTTTGATAGATTTGGGAGCTTCTATCAATGTAATGACAGTGGATACTCTGAAAACATTACCATTAATAGGTATACAACCTACTAATACCATATTGTAGATGGCAGATCAATCTGTAGAAAACCAAGAGGAATTATTGAAGACGTGGCAGTTATGGTGGAGTCATGGGAATATCCAATTGACTTCCTTATACTGTAGCTAAAAGGTAAAACATTGGGTTATCCCATTATTTTGGGTAGACCATGGTTAACTATAGTTGTTTCTTTGATAGATTACAAGTCGGTGATATGACAATCTCGAATGGTAAGAACTCTAAAAAAAATTCCTTATATCCTACTACACAACCTTTTACTGACAATCATGAAAATTGTGGGTTGATTCTCCCAAAAATAATAAGCAAAATTGTCTTCTTTGGCTATGATCACATTACAGGATCATGTAAGAGAAGTAGAAGAGATGATTAATCCACCATTGGATGAGAACCTGCTATCCTCGAGCAATCATAAATAGTTCTAGAACCCACAAACTTAGTTCTAGAACCCGTGAACTTAGTTCCGAACCCATGAACTTATTTCTCGGAACGTGTGAACTTAGTTCTAGAACCCACAAACTTAGTTCCAAATCACCACATTTAGTTCTGAACCACGACAATAGTAGTTCTCTTTGATTGAAAATGATTTCACTGGAGGAATGAGATTTCTCATGGGGAGAGGATGAATCAGTAGCTTCAATTTCAAGTACATCAGGAAGTGGTGAAGAATTTTTGGAAAGTAGCAGTGATGAGGAATTTGGCCTGCAAAGAGATAAGTATCATAATTCTCATTATTGTCCTTTTTTAGTATTATGTCTCAAGGAACTTTTGGAGATGTTGCTACATACCATATGTTATTACCACATGCATGTCCATTAAATACTTTAATGAAACCCTTTCCAAAAATTAGTTCATCACATATTGGAACCAAGCATGTTGAAATTCAACCAGGTAAAACTTTAAACATTAACAATTGGTTGAAGGAGGATGAAGAAGCTAAATTGTTTGATGTTCTAAAAAATCATACTAAATATTTTTCTTGGGATTACAAAGATATGAAGGGGATTCATCCAAGTATATGCACTCATCACATCTATACTGAAAACATTAAACCAGTTAGGTAGCCTCAAAGAAGGATTAACCTAGCTTTAAGGGATATAGTCAAACAAGAAATTGAAAAACTATTACAAGTAGGTTTCATCTACCCTATCTCAAATAGCTAGTGGGTATCTCCTCTTGTAATTGTTCCCAAAAATAATAGAAAATGGAGAATATGTGTTGACTATAGGGAACTAAACAAAGCCACAATGAGAGATTATTTTCCCTTACCATTCATAGATCAAGTCCTAGATAACCTTTTAGGTAAACAATACTTTTCTTTCTTGGATGGATTTAGTGGGTACAATCAGATCAAAGTTGCTGCTTAAAGATCAAGACAAAACTACATTTACATGTCCATGGGGAACCTTTTCCTATAGGGTGTTACCATTTGGTTTATGCAATGCTCTTGCAACTTTCTAGAGAGTTGTACTTGTAATCTTTACTAATCTAAAAAATGATTGTGTTGAAGTATATATGGATGAATTCATTGTACATGGAGATACATTTGAAGATGCTTTGAGAAATCTAGACAAAGTGTTAACAAGATGTGAACAACACAACCTATCTCTTAGTGATGAATTTTTTTTGATGATGGTGGATGAGGGGATTGTATTAGGACACCATATTTCAAAAAAAGGAATTCAGGTGGATCAAAACAAAATTAGGATCATTTCAGATTTACCTATTCCTCAAACCCCCACAGATATCAAATCATTTCTAGGGCATGCTAGGTACTATAGGCGCTTTATAAAAGATTTCAGTAAAATTGCTGCCCCCATGTTTAATTTGCTAACCAAGGACTGTGAATTTCTTTGGGATGAAAAGTGTCAACATGCTTTTGAAGAAATTAAAGACAAATTAATCAGTGCCCCAATATTGAGAGGTCCTAATTGGGAAAATCCATTTCATATCCAAATAGATGCCTCAAATTATTCCATTGGTGTAGTATTGGGACAGAAAGATGAGGAAGGAAAGATGTATGCCATTTACTATCTTAGCAAGAATATTACTCCCACTGAAAAGAATTACACCACCATTGAAAAGGAATTTCTTGTTGTGATTTATGCAATCAATAAATTCAAACATTACATTACAAGGTACAAGATATTTGTACACACAGATCATTCAACAATTAAGTATTTAATGAAAAAACCAGTGGTTGGAGGAAGAATAATTAGATGGTTATTACTTTTGAAATAATTTGATATTTCCATTATGGACAATCTAGGAAAATCTAATGTGGTAGATGATTTTTGTTAAGACTAACCACCACAGGGGAGCAAGATCCAGTCAAGGATAACTTTCTAGATGAACAATTATTTGCAATCTCAACAAGTACACCATGGTTTGCTGATATGGAAAATTATCTTGCAATAGGTAATTTTCCTCCTTTTTCACTAAAAACAAATAAAGAAGTTAATTAAAACTAGTGCACAATTAAATGGTTAAATGGAATGTTATTTAAGTGTGCTCCTTATTTTGTCTTGTGTAGTGTGTAAGAGAGGATGAAATCTTTGACATCCTCGAGCATGTCATGATGAACAAGTGGAGGACACTATTCATGAAAAGAACAACTCATAAAATAATTTACACTGTTATTATTAGCCATCTCTGTACAAGGATGTGAAGAGATATATCAAGAGGTGTGATCCTTGTCAAAGGATGGGATAGCCAACTTTCACCAATGAAATGCCTCTTCAGCCTCAAGTTATGGTTGAACCATTTGAGAGATGGGGATTAGATTTTGTTGGTCCCTTTAATCCTCCTTTACAAGGGAATGAATATATTATTGTATGTAATGACTATGTGACAAAATGGGAAGAAGTGCAGGCATTGACAAATACCACTAAGGAGCAGTTGTTGATTTCCTTTGAAATAGAATTATGATAAAGTTTGGAGCACCAAGGAGCATAGTTTCAGATCAGGGACCACAATTCATGTCTAATATGATCCAAGCTTTCACAAGGTATTACCAAATCAATCATAGGAAGTCATCTCCTTACCACCCATAGTCAAATGGACAAGCTGAAGTAACAAACAGAGAATTGGAGAACATCCTTACCAAAATAGTTGAAGCTGGGAGAAAAGATTGGGTAAAGAGACTACCTGAAGCTATCTGGGCTTATAATACAACTTGGAAAACTACAATAGGGTTTTCACCATATGAATTAGTCTATGGGAAAAATCCCTTGTTTCCTATAGAGTTTGAACTTTAGACATTGAGGACAATAGTAAAGGTGGGAATTGAGTTGAATGCAACTCAAAAAGAAAGAATCCTTCAACTCAATGAGTTGGATGAATTAAGGTTGGAAGCACTTCAACAAACAGAGATGATTCAAGAGCAAAGGAAGTAATGGCATGACACACATATCAAGAAAATGCAATTCAAAGTAGGAGACTAGGCATTGTTGTTCGATTCTAAGTACCAACAGTTCAAGGAAAATTGAGAACTAGATGGTTGGGACCCTATCAGATTGAGTAGATATTTGACAATGGTTCTATTTAGTTACTTCCCATTGATGGTAGTAGCAGAACACTCTTGGTCAATGGACATAGGCTGAAACTCTATAGGAAGCCTCCCACTAAGGATGAATTCTTGAGAAGATTTAAGTAGATAAATAATTTGATCATATGGAAGAACCCAATTCTTCCAAAATGATCAAATAACAAGATGATAGATCCAGAATAAAGGGAAGAAGATGAAAACCAGCAAATGGTGTTTTCTTCCCCCCAAAAAAAGGAAATTCTCTCAAAGGTCAATTGAAAACCAGCAAATGGTGGTTGACCTCTTTTTGGCTAGTTCAAATAAAGGAATTATTTTGAATTCCAGCTGTCTTATCTAATCATGTTTTGTTCCACTTGTAGGAATGAAAATTCATCATAACAAAAGGATTACATCATCAAGGATGGTAATTATGTCTTTTAACTTATTTAGGGTTGATTAAATGTTTGCATGTGTGATTTGACTTAATTTAAAAGTAGGTATGATGAGTCATCTATTTATACATTATGATTACAAGTGTGTAATCATGAAGTTGATTTGGATGGAATAAGTGGCAGCATGGTTATCATTAGTAATCATTATTGCAAAAATCAAGTGAAATAAGTTGCAGAGATATTTTGAGGAAGGAGTAGTGAATTGAGTTTGTATTCTACAGCAAAGAACAGAGAATTCAAAAGTTCACAACTAAGAACTGAGGTTCCATAGCTAAGAACAGAGGTTCTGTAGCCAAATTCATCAGTTCCGTAGCTAAGAAAAAGGGCCTATAACTAATTCACACAAAATCAAAAGAGACAGAACTCAAGCCAATATGGGGATTAAGAAGAAATCTGAACTAGAGGATGATTCCCAACTTCACTCGTAGACGAAGAAGTGGCATCCATCTTTGAGCATGTAGGATGGCTAGAGTTCCTAAAGAAATTTTCAAGGCATAATGATGAATTGGTAAGAGAATTCATCATAAACCTAGAACAATCTAGAACAAAGGTGAGAAATATATTTATTCCTTTTTCTATAAATACTATAAGTAACGTGTCTAGAGTGCCAATTGTGCATGTCCCACAACCTGCCAAGGGGACTTTGAAAGAATTGGTTGAAGTCTTATTGCAAGAAGGAGAAACTGAACCCCAGTACATCTATAATACAAAGAAAATCATAAAAGGGGTCAGAAGGGTCAGTTTTCCCAAACCCTTTGACATGGTAGCATTTTGGATAGTAAAATATTTAACCTGTGATGGTCAATTTGGGTCTGTGGGAAAAGAAGTCTTAAAAATTCTCATATATCTGAAGTATGGAGCCACCAAACTTGAGTACATAATAAACCTTCAAGGGTTTTTTTTTATTCTATTCAGACCATGGCTCAGAGGTATTCCTGGGGTGTTGGGACAATTAGGCATCATGGTCTAATTCATTTAATATGCCAACACCATTTCCTATCAAAAAATAATGGAGAAGAAATTTGGGACAAGTTTCTTGGCAAGTTCAAGAAAAACCCTAATATTATCAGAAGGACAATTCCAGCCCCATTATCTCCTTCAGCTAATCTGAAATTGATGCCCCTATAGAAGGACAAAGGGAAATGGAAAGAGAAAATATACTAAAAAGAAGAAGGTTGGTGAGAAAGATAAAAACAACAGAGCCTTCTGTACCTGTGAAGGAAATTCCTTCTTCTACAGTAGCTTCGGGAGACAATATCTATCTCTGACGATGGTGATAGCTCACCCACACAAGAGCAAGAAAGAATAGTAAGAAGAAGCTCTAGAAGGAAATTCACTACTGGGCATGTTGAACTTCCCCAGATAAGAAAAATTCATAAGAGGTCAAGGGAAACCCCAGAAGGAAGGAGTGAGCAAGAAAGGATGGAAGAAGAAGTTGTTAACATTTTGGGCAGCATGGCCATGACTCCTCCTGAGCCAAGTCAAGCTGAAATGGACAGAGGAGAAGGAGATATTTGAAGAGCAATATTTTTAGGAATTGGCTGAACCATCAGCAGTGCCACATGAAGAAGAAGAGTTGGCATCTAGGATAAGAAAAGGAAAATTTCCTTTGATAGAGGAAGAATTCCCAACTCCTCAAATAATTTCAGAGGAAGAAGAAAGACAACAAGTTAAACAAGATTTGTTCTTGTCTAGAGTAGAGCTCATTATCAGAGAAAAAGATGAGGAATTGGATTTCCTCAAACTTAAGTTAGAACAAAGGGAAATGCTCATTGATGAGCTAACAACTCAACTTGCAGCCAAGACTAAGGAATTATCAACAACCAAGAAACTACTATTAGGAAAAGAGGAAGAATTTTAGAATTCCAGAAAATAGAGTGTTGTGTCCAAAACCTCTACACAAACTGAGTTGACCTATTTTCCACTCAAAAAGCTATGGAATGATACTTGCAGGGAGCTCAGAGAAGCCAAAACATTAAATGAAGAATTAAAGACCAAGATGGAGGAAGAGATGAAGGCAAGAAAGGAATGGGAAGAAAATTTTTATAAGGAGGAAGGAAATAAATATAAATGTCTTGCCAAAATTCATATGGTCTGTATCATGAGTGAAAAATTGCTTTCCTGCAAGAGGCCTTCTCCTGCATATAGTGTGTTTTTGGAAGAGAAGTGCATTCATTGGCAACTATCAAGAATTGCATGTGGACTTCCACATGAATTAAAAGATGAATTTGAATTCATGGCAGCTTACTCTCTCTCTAGCCCTAAGCAAAAAAATTTGATGTGTGAATTTATCTTTGTAATTTTATGCTAGAGAAAAACATAGGATTTATGATCAACTTGTATGTGGGGAGAGCCACTCAATGCATTTGTCTTTATTTTACAAAACCAAGTTACATGAAAGGAAAGGGAATTTGAGCTTTTAGTAAAAGCTAGCTCAATAGGTCTTTATATGAGAGCTCATTATGGTAAACCCTCTACCTTCCTCAAACATTTTAGAACTCATGCTTTTGATGAGAGATTCAATACACACTATCTTTCCATTCTATAAAAGAGTATTGATGCCTTCACCTCCTATGAGGAGGAAAATTTTGAAGATATTTATGAAGGAAGCTCAAAGAGGTGGGAACTCCTTACTATTTCCTTGAGAAGAAGGGAAGTAATTTCCCCAACAAATGTGATCTAGAGTTTAGAAAGGGAAAAATCTTTATGTAGAATAATTCCCCAAATCAATGAAACCTACGGGAGGAAAATATGGATGGGAATGCAAACAAGGCCCCTCTACTTCTCACCCCATGTCTCCTTGGAAAAATAGAGAACCTCAAGACCCTACTGAATTTGAATAGTGGGAGAGGAAAATAGAAGAAGGAGTAGGGTATAGTACATCCAAGTTTAAACATTGGAAAATCTAGTTTCAACCATTTGATCTGAGCAATCAAATGGAATGCAAAACTTATAACCCCACTTTTGAAGAATGAATTTTGTAAAGGGACTTACAAATAAGTAAGTTTGGGGGAAATGATGAGGCTAGAATATGTCCGATTAATGTATAATATATGATCTCATCTTACTCTCCTTTTTTATTAAGTTTGATTACATTGTGTGACTTTTAGTTTATCTAATATGAGTTACGATATAATTGTTTATCTTTTTCTTGATTGTGATTGTAATGTTAAAAGCTCTCTAATCCTGAAAAGTGTGTGTTTGAATTCATTTTTGTAATAAATCAGGTCTAAATCAGTCAAGGAAATGAAGCAAGAAGCATTCATTTGTTTTCAGCAACATCTGTTCCTACACAGCTTAGTTCTAGAACTTCCAAGCTAGTTCCGAACTCCATCACACAGTCATCATCTAGTTCCGAAACTTTTGGACTTAGTTCGGAACTCTAGTATTTAGTTCCATAATTTTCAGACTTAGTTCCGAACTCCTGGGATAGCTCCCAAAATTTCATGATTTTGATCCTTAAACAATTTCCTATGGTTTTGGAACTTCTCTCAAAGTTCGAACCGATAGGGAGTTATCTATTTTAAACCACATCCGAGATTTTGCATCTACGACCCTTTCAATCAAGAAGGATGAGAATATTTCTAAATGTAGATCCAGGGAGAGTTATCCTACAACTATCTGATCAACATAATCCGGCTCAACATCTATTCTAGGCATGATTCGATTTCATCAGAATCATTGAGACAACTGTGATTGTAAAATGTATATAAAAGTAGACCTGCAGTAGATAGATAGGATATATAGAAATAGAAGATAGAGAATGAGATAGAAATAGAACAGAGAAGAGAAATAGACTAAGTACTCAGATCCAGTACATTTGTAATTCCAAATGTTTTATCAATAAAATATCCATTCCTATTTGAGAGAATTCTAAGTTGTTAAATCCTGATTTGAGGAGGAGCAAGGGCCCACTCCCCCAAGGACCAGGATATTCGTTTATTTGGTATTTATATTTCTTCAGCAAATAGCTTAGATCTATTAATTCTATATTGTTTTAATTCTTTCAGTTAAAATCTATTATATACTTGTTCTATGCAGTGTTTAGATAGATTCTTATATTTCTTGCAATTTTTTCAAGCATTCTAAATTGAGTCTGTTTATTTCCAAAAGCAAGTGTGTTTACTTTCAAAAACAAGTTTGTTTATTTTCCAACAACAAGCGTGTTTCCATTCTCGCATGTAAGTGTGTTTCCTTTCAACAAAGCTTTCAATGTGTGTTTACTTTCAACAAATTTTCATAGTTTGATTTAAATAAGGTTTTACCAAGAGGTCCTTAACAAATTAAAGAGATCCCCGTAAAATACAAAAATAACTACAATCAACTACTAGATCGGTTAAAATTAATCTTGTTGCATATAGCTTAAGACACACCCCTGGTTTAATATGAGATCAATAAGAAGTTGATTAAATAAAGCGAATGATGACACCCGTCACTTTACTCCTTAGGTACCATAAACCATAATCCATAGTTCCCTTTAGATATTTGAATATGTCTTTTACAGCTTGCACATGTGTTTCTTTCGAACTTCTTGAAAACGTGTAGCCATACCCACTACTTGCATGATGCCTAGTCTATATTCCGTCACATATAGTAAACTCCCAATCATTGATATATAGAGATTTTGATCAACATTCGGAGATTCATCATCTTTTCTTAACTTTTTCCTGGTAGCCATAGGTGTGCTAACAGGTTTGCACACTCCTCCATGCCAAATTTATTCAACATTTCCTTCACATACTTGGTTTGGGATATAAATATTCCTTTATCAGATTGAGAAATTTGCAATCCAAGGAAAAATGATAAATATCCCAACAAGGACATCTCAAACTCCTTTTTCATGTCTTCGGAAAATTTGTTTAGACATTTCCTCATTGTCTCCTCCAAAAATTATGTCATCTACATAAAAAAAACAATTAGCTGGTTCTCACCTTCAATTTTAAAATAATGATTTCTATCAACAAGTCCTCTCTTGAACCCTTGGTCTTGTAGATACCTATCAAGCCTAGAGTACCATGCTCTGGGGGCTTGTTTTAATCATTACAAGGCCTTTTCAACTTACACACATAATCTTCATTTTTTTGATAGGAGGAACCCTTCAAAGTTGTTCTATGTATACTTCCTCTTCTAACTTCCCATTTATAAATGCTGATTTGACATCCATTTGATAGACTTTTAAGTTCTTGAATACTGAAAAAGCAAGAAACATTTATTTGCTTCTATTCTAATAACAAGAGAAAATTTTTCTTCAAAATCATTACCTTTTACTTGAGCATACCCTTTACATACTAACCTTGCCTTTTTTTTGAGTGACTTGTCCATATTCATTCAATTTATTTTGGAATACCCACTTAGTTCCAATCACATTTTGATCCTTTGGCCTAGGTACAAGTTCCCATGTTTCATTCTTCTCAATTTGATGTAACTCTTCCTCCATTGCCTTTATCCAATGTTTATCATGGTTAGCTTCTGTAAATTTCTTTGGCTCTATTTTGGATAATAAGGAGAAATTTACTCGATCTGATGCACTTAAAATTCTTCTTCTTGTCTATACTCCATCATCAAGGTTTCTAATGATTTGAATTTTAGCATGATTCTTCTTAACAAAGTGAGATGGTGTTTTGGTTTCCTTCCTTTCAGATTTTCTTAATTTTTCAACATCTTCTTCCTCTTCCTTTTCTTCTACTACCTTAGGTATTTCTAAGGGCTCTTCTATAGGTTCTTTATCTTTTTGATTCACAATTTCATCCACTCTCACATTTTCACTTTCTACTATAGTTTGTAGTCTTTTTTATAGCATCTGTAGGCTTTTCTTTTAATAGAGTAGCCAAGAAAAATTCCTTCATCCGCTCTTGAATTGAATTTTCCCAAGTTCTCTTCATTTCTTTTAATAAAGCATCTACTCCCAAACACTTTGAAATATTTTACAGTAGTTGGTCTTCCTTTCCACAATTAATAAGGATTTTTGTCATGATTAACTCTGATTTTCCCTCTATTCAAGATATGAACAGCCATATTTACCGCTTCTCTCCAAAATTTATCTGATAGCTTAGATTCATTTAACATGGTTCTAGCCATCTCTTGGATGGTTTGATTCTTTCTTTCTACCACTCCATTTTGTTGTGGATTCCTTGTAGTTGAGTGTTGTCTTTTGATTCCATGATCTTCACAATATTTAATGAATTCATTTGAGGTGAACTCACCTCCACGATCTGACCTCAAGCACTTTATTTTCAATCCAATTTCATTTTCTACAAATCCTTGAAATATTTAAACTTCTCAAATGCTTCTAACTTTTCTTTTAGAAAGGCTACCAAAGTCATTCTAGTGTAGTCATCAATGAATAACATGAAATAACTCTCACCTTGTATGTTTTCTATTCTGGTAGGTCCACAAAAATCCATATGAATCAGCTCCGGTGGTTTGGTGGTTGAATACTCCTTCGTTTTAAACCTTACTCCGGTCTACTTTCCATGTTGACATTACTTACATAGAGTAATTATAGGTTTCGTTACCTTAGGCATATCCCACACTGACTGCTTTGTTTTTATTTTCACAAGATTATCAAAATTTATATGCCCCATCCTTCTATGACATAGCCAAATCTCTTCAACTTGACTTAGAAAAAATTTATCTCTTTTTATTTCTCCGAGCATGTATAGGTTATTTGTGGTTCTATGTGCATCTGCAAATAATTCTCTTATGTCTTCCTTCTTTATCTCACACCCTTAAGCATAAAACTTAAGTGTGTGTCCTTGATCACACATTTGGCTTACACTTAAAAGATTATGCTTTAATCCTTCAACATATAAAACATTTTTTGTTTTTGTTTTACCATTATCAAGACTTAATGTACCTTTTCCAATGATATTTTCTTTAGCATTATCACCGAATTTCACCATACCTTCATTTACTTTCTTCAATGTGATGAAATTACTTTTATCTTCGGTCATATGTCTTGAACATCTACTATAAATGTACCACATCTTCCCTTCATCATGTGCATGGAATGTTGTTTGAATAATCATAGATTTCTCTTTATCTTTCCCATCATCCTTTATCTTATATTTCCAAAATTTTGTATCTTCTTTCTTCTTTATTTCGGAGCATTTACCTTCTTGTTCCATTTGGATGGTTCTAAAAAACCACTTTTACAAAATCTTGCCATATTTCCATAGTTATTACAGTTATAACAAACAATATCTTCAACATAGTTGGATAGAGAAAAAGGAGTTGTAATTTATTTGAGAATCGATACACACCTTTGTTCTTTATATTGTTGTCTCTCACACGTATTCTACAATCTATTGCTTTATGACCAAAATGATTACAATAGAAGCAATAGCCATAGAAAGAATTTTCAAACCTGGACATGTGAATATATCTTGGAGGATTTGGTCTTCTAAAATTGTTCTCATATTTGCTTTCCTTGTAAGAAGTGTTGATCTTCATAATGCTCTTCTCCCTTTTCAACTCTTCATTCTTCATAGGTTCCTTGAGTGTCTTTGCATATGTCTTTGACTTCTCTTCTTTTTTCTCTTTCAACGACTCTATACCTTTTGTCTTAGTGGCATCTTGTCTTTCCTTATATCCAAGACCAGTCTTGTTGGAAGTTGACTTCACATCGGTTCAGAATTTCATCTAGTATCTTGGTACTTTTCTCAATTTTAGATTACTTATAACTTTGGCATTTTCTTTTTCCACATCCTTTCTCAAAGCAACGATCTATGACTCATGCTTTTCAAAAATATTCTTCCTTAGTCCTTAGCTGATTTCTTAATTCTTCTTCAAATCGTTTTTCTTCTTCAATTTGGGTTTTTAGATCCACGATCATCTTTCCCGACTCTTCAAGAGATTTTGATATCTTAGCTTCAAAGTTACGATCTTCTTCTTCATAATTTAGGAGTTGTAACTTTTGTTTCTGATTTTTATTTTTAAGAGATTTCAAGTCTCCCAAGGAACAAATAAGTTCCTCTTCAAGATTCACTTCAACTTTTTCTTCCATTTCTTCATCTCTTTCTAAGTTATCTTTTATAGCCATGAATAATATTTCTTCATTATTGTTATCTGAGTCACTTATCCCACTTTCTTCGATGATCTTGTTATCCAAAATTCACCCCTCAAGGTAATTTTGATAACATGCATCAAATTATTCAGCCTTTGAGCAAGTAGATTGATTCAAGGCCCAAAATCATGTTTTTTCCCATCATCGCTTATCTTCTCTCTAACTCTCCCATCCAAGAAGAAATCAGAGTTAGAAAAAGGAAAAATGCAAAAATAAGGTTGCAAGGATTGTTTTTAAGAATTTCGGTCTTTCGAAGGGCATGGGTCGTATAAATCGGTCGTACTTGAGGTTCATCGTACTCGTTTGGGGCCAAAATACAAACTTTTGAAAATCGCAAACTTGGACATTTTTGTCCCAGGCGGTCCGCGGGACACTTGGGACGTTGGGACGTCGAGATCGCAAGGTATGGGAAAAGCTAAAACAAATTTAACAAGGAAATAAAAATTATCAAGTATTTTTTTCACATGGTTTGGGACAGCCAGGACAAAAGTACGCATGGGACGTGAATCGGCCAATTTTCCGCAAGACGGTCTTTCGCGGGCGATTCGGAGGTTTTTGTTCGGGAACACGTAAAAAGTACGCGGGTTTGACGCGAAAAGGTGAAAAAGCCACAAAGAGAGACAAGGAAGTCTGAATCAGCCGATACAGAGAATTGTGCTCACATCCGGACAAAAGTACGTGCATGGGACGCGATGAAAGCAAATGTACCTTCTTAAGAAAAGTCAACGTTTGACCCGTGAACTTCAAAAATAACTTTTGACTCCGAGCTCCGATTTTCACAAAATTGGACTTTCTAAGTATTATTTCTTATTTTTAATGAGAGTAGATATATTTAAATAAAAGAAACATATTCGGCTCCAAATAGTAAATGCTCATTCCCATCAAATGATAGAAAACACTGTATCTGGACCCAAAATAGTATAGTGTATACTTATGCCGAGAAGGCCATAACTTTTACATTTCTCAATGAAATCACACAAAATTTGTACCATTGGAATTGTGGCTTTAAGCCGATTACACAAAAATATTCAAGAAATTCTAGATTTGATGAGAAATCGATGGGGATTTTTATAAAACGTGGCCGAGTTCATAAAATTATCATGTTTTATTTGGTAGTTGGGAGTGCAATTAAGAGGCATGGTCACCATTCTTTCTTTGTTGCAACACTGGAAAGTATGGGGAGCCTTTTATAAGTATAAAATCATTTTACTCCATTTAATGCCTCTTACAAGTGGTTGAAGGATAGATTTCGGGATTTCCTTTTCCCTTCTCTCTTTCTTACTTTTTCTATAAATTGGAGTGTTGGGCTCATTGTAAGAGGAGGTAGTTTTTATATCAAAGCTCTCTTGGACACCAAAATTGCTTTGTGAAGCTGATGTGTTACAAGCCCTTATTATGGACTCCTTGCATGGTGATCGCAGCCCCTTTCTTGTAACCGATTGAACTTTGCATATCGTGAAGCAATAAAATATAAGTTTTTGGATGCATCTTCCCTTCATTGTGTTTTCTTGCATTCTTCGTGCCCCTTGAACCTTTATTACAAGAATATTGTGTCTATTATTATGTTCTTGCAGGGATCCATTATCATTGTGTATGTTTGAGATATTGTTGTGAATGCATTTTGCTAGATTATGGAGAACTATCATCACCCCTTCTAGTGTGTGTTTTGCTTCATATCTCACGCATTTAAGGACTACTCTCACACCTCCTTTTCTAGTGTATCACCACTTTAGTGTAGGATTTCATTTTATGCATTCTCTCTCCCTGGTCCCTTGGAAATTTAAATTAGAATAGTTACTTTCCCCTGCATTAGAGTAGATTGTGGCAAGTAGTTTAGGAGCAAGAACTAGCTTTCTCTGGAGGTCTATCTCAAGTAGCAAGTCCCATAACTTGGAGATAGTACTCCATGTTATCCAATCACACCGGTAGTTCAAGTATATGCACTTGTGTAAACATAGAGTCACTTATGATTCATTGATAATAGATCTACTACTTCCTTTTGAATATAATATTTTCTTTTCCTTTCCAAATATTTTCTTGCCTTTTCTTTGCTTGAATTCCCTTTTGAATTTAGGTTTTCTTTCCTCATCATCGTTGTCTTCTTTCTCTGAAACTTAGCTGAAAAATGACCAATTTTACCATAGTTAAAAATTTAAATGGTAACTTACCTTTGTACTTTCTAGATCCTTTCTTTAACTTTTCAAATGAACAAGGATTCTTTCTCATCTTCTTCGCTACTTAAGTTCTCATTCGACTCGGTTATTTGATTTTCTCTTTCTTTGAGACTTTGAATGCAACTTGCTTCTTTGATGGTCTATTTGACTCAATCATCATTTCATATGTGGTTAGGATTCCATGTAGTTCATCCATACTCAACTTATCAAGATCCTTCATTTATTCAATGGAAGACACCTTAGCATCAAATCTTGATGGTAGAGATCTTAGAATCTTTTGAACAATCAGGGATTCTTCAATATTTTCACCTAACCCTCTTATGGCATTGACAACCTCATCCACATGAAGAAGATAGGCTGAAAAATTCTCCTCATCCTTCATTTTCAAGATCTCAAATTGTCTCCTATGGGTTTGAAGCTTAGCCCTTTTAACCTTTTCATCACCTTTGTAGATAGTTCAATTTTTTCCCATATCTCCTTCACCGTGTCACATTGCATTACTTTAACAAACTCATATTCTAACAGGACACATAGGATTGCATTCATTTCCTTGGCATTTTTTTCAAAATCCTTCTTTTCGGCTTGATTTGTCAGTGGAACTGATGGGATTGTATATCCAACTTTTTCTGATTTCCAAATATCAAACCTTAGCGCCATTAGATATGTTTTCATTCTTATGCTCCAAAATGCATAATTTATTCCATCAAACAATAGAGCCTTGTTGGAATAAAAATATTCTTGTACTTGATGAGTAGCCATATGTTATTTTGAGATATACCTTCCAATTGTTAGATTGTTCATGAAGGAACCGACTATGATACCAATTGTTAAACATAAGATTAAAGTGAGAAGGGGGTGAATCAATATTATGATATTTTTCAATTTAACACTTAATCTCGAACCGTAATCACAACTAATCAATTTCATAGTGAATATATCAAAGCGATCAATAAATGCAAAGAAAATGAACACAATGAAAATAGACACATATTTACGTGGAAATCCTTTTGGGAGAAAACCATAGAAAATATTCTTTATTATATTTCTCAAATGTTTGTAGGCACCAACCTACAGAAACACCAATCCCCAAATTACAATTTTGTAGGCACCAACCTACAGGAGCACCAACCCCTTCGAATTCGTGAGCACCCACTCACAGGAGCACCAACCCCTTATCAAAAATTCCTCTTACCACCATGGACTTGTTGCTTATTCAACGAGTGATGGTTTTCTTATTTGGATCTGCACTTCACACTTTTATTTTTGGGATCTGCTATACTTTATTACAAAACTGCTGCTCAAAATACTCAGTCTAATTATCCCAACACCTTCACATATATAAGTTGCTGCAATTTTTCATCTTTACACCTTTGAATCTGCTCTTCTTCTTATTACTCTTCTCTCTTCACTCAAAATATTCAATGTGTGTGCTTGTCTAAAACAAATGATTCTATCTCCTTATATATCCTTCTCACATCCTTTCGAAAAGACACATCATTCCAACCAACACAACCTTTCCATTATTTAATTAACACAACATAATTAAGTGGATTAGTCACATAAAACCAAAAGTAATTAATGCAGCCCATAACAATTATTAAATGCACATTAAATAATGTAATTAACCCCTTGATAGGAGTGTTTCCCCTCCTTAGACAAATCACTATCAACATTAAATCACTGCCAGCCATCATTAAATCTTCTTTTTCACCATAAAACATGGCATATGAACACCTTAAAATGTTGATATCTCTCTCCTATGTACAACTATGTATATCTCTCTTATACCATGATAATCCTTATGAAAAAATGCTTATTTTCAAGTATTTAAACTTACATTTTCTACCCTTCTATACTGCTAGTTATTTTTGTTACTTTCTACCAATTATGTCAACATCCATCGTAGTTTTGTCATCTTCCATTACATGATTCCATTAACCAAATACATCAATGATTAATCCTTTGACATCAATGAAAATATTTCCAACACATGCCTAACATTGACTCCACCATGCTTGCATCTAACTCAACCATGCCTAACCTTACCTAGTTTCCATAGCTTACAAACAAAACCTACAACATCCATGAAGTCAAGTTTCCATAATAACAATACAATGGAAATGAAACAAAGTACCTCATCAGTCCAAAATCATAATCAACTAAAAAGGGGAGTTTCTATGTATTAATACATATATGCATAGGTATAAAAATAATAGTATCTCAAAAACTGTCATGTATAATCTCACATCTTCGGCACACATGCCGGTATATATATACCAAAAATCAAGAAAACAATAACACATATCATCCTGTCTCATTCCAAAGCATAGTTCCCTCACCTACGCTATTACACGAACCCTCAACTGGTCCTGTCCTTTACTCGCTCATCATACCCCCACCCTCCAATGGTCCCAACCATATACCGATGTCGACCACTTTGGTTTGGCACCGAAACCGAAACCCCACATCCCCCATTTATAAAAAATTAACAAAAAATACCTAAAAACTACCCCAACCCACCCAAATCCCACTCATATTCATTTACCAACTTAATTAAACTAGGTTTTCCCCTTCTTATACCCAATTTCATCCCACTTAATCCAAATTACAAATTCAAATTCCAAAACCCACCGCTTAATTTTTCACCTTCATTTTTTAATATAAACACAGATGGAAATCAGATCATACCTCTATTTGATTACGTCTCCATGGTAGAATTTATGGTCTCTACACTCATGGTCCTCTCGCTACCTCTCCCACCTCCGCCATGACCCAACCTACTCCTTAGCTCTTACCTAATGAAATATCTCTAATCGATCTCGCAAGACTATCAAACACACTCGTCTAACCACTCAACTCTCTCCAACTAAACCTGACTCATTCCTCTATCCTTTTCCACAATGTAACAAGCCAAAAAAACCTCTTTGTCATTTTCCAAAAATAACAAAAGAAAAAATGAATCCTTAAAACATGGATTTTACCTTTTTTACCCCAAATACAAATTGACTGACATCTGTTTATCTTGACCAGTATTGGTCACATGCCTTAGTGTAACATGGTCAGTTTCTCTTGACCGGTATTGGCTACCCTTAACTGGTATCGCTAGCCTCCTTAAGCCCACTATACCACTTATCACCACATTTGATTGCCCAAAACCCTTTTTCATCCTACCAAAGCTTCTATATAGCCTTATCACCCAACCTAATTTCCTAATTACCTACCACCTAACCGCCTTGTCATTTGGGGCATGTTGTTACATCTACCAGGGGATTTTCATATGCTTATTTGACACTCAAATTAACCTACTCACTATACCTTACGACGTTGTTACTCGTGTTGTTTTGCCTACCAACCTTTCCTTGCCTTATGACGTGTTGTTTATCTTGACTTGACCAAACCTATTGGTGCTTTGGAACACACCTATTTCCCATTTAGAAACCTAGCTTTGATTGTGTTTATAGGATCATATCTTGTACCTTGGATACCTAGATCACATTCACCTTATTTGGATAAACTATCGACCTTTGACACCGTAGAGTTTTTTAGCTCTTCAGCCTAGTACCTTGTCACATTTTATACGTGTGCATGCATTTGAATGCCCTAGCCTATTACCTATACCCATATCACTATTTCCTATGCCTATAATGTACCTAGTTTAGTTTCACACCACCTACCATTTTATCAAACCCCTCATTGATTCAACCTCTTCCTTCACCAATTCAAAGTTTGAGGGGGATCAACTTCACTCATACCTGGGGAAACCTATTTTTCACCCATACTGGATGAACACTTTTGTTTTTGTTCGCGTCACTTATCAAAACAAGCTATGTGACAAAAAGGAAAAATTTAGACACCCAAAATTGGGTCACATCCCCTAACTCCTTTCGATCCAAAAATTTGACACATATATCTAACCATGATCCCTTTCTATACATTAACATTAATTTAATTATCCTTAGTTAAATTAATTCTCATCCTCACATCATTATTAGTTTAATTACTTTAATTAAATTAATTTATCTACCTCACCCCTCCACCTCACCTAATGCCACCTCACCTATCCAACTCACCCAAGACCCATTCCCTAGCCTATTAATTAACTAGGACTAGGTCTATACTTATCCTAACTAACTAAGACTTAGTCTAGCCCTAGAAATTAACTCCCATAACTCCTCCAACAAAGATTCTACTTATCTGGGCATAGTTTATCACTTAAGACCTAGATTTAAAATATCAATCATACAAAAATAGCAAATATCAAGATATTTTTGGCAACCTTGACCTATTCTCCCTAGTCGACGTCAATTTTTCCTTGGCCGCCTCTGGTTACCTAACTACCATCATCACTTTATATACACTTTCAAAACTCTTCACATGGGTTGGTCATTCAGTTATTGGATCCCTATTACATTCAAACTCAAATTTGTGAGCTCTCTGGCATCCCAATGATGAACAGACAACCACAAAGTGTAAGACAATTAGCCAAGTCCTCCTTCCAAAGCATTGGAATACTCACATGAGCACATAGACTTCACTACCATGGCACTAGACTCATGCATCTCCTCTTTGATTAACCACCAAAATCTCCACTCATAGGATCTGCAAAATACCAAGTAAGTATTGTGATTTTATCATTTTTACTTATTCAAGTGTAGATCTCTTGTTTATTTCTATGTTTCATTCCTTCCATTACCCATATATCACCTTCTTCCCACCAACCCACTATTCAACCATCTCAATCCTTTACACCCTTTCCAACCTCCTTTTTAGCATACCTGAGTCTTCTTAACAATATCACGACCTTATCAACACCACCCTTACTCTCTGTGCAATCACAGAGAGGTTCAAAAACCTATTTTTAATAGTCTCCCACCAATTTACCCTACCAACACCAGTTACCCAACCAGCATCGGTCACCCTCCTATACCAATGTCGATCACCTAGCTGACATCGATCTCTTTGTCTGTTAAATTTCCTTAAGACAATGAGCTCACCACCTCTTTAAAACAACCCAAAACCCTTCCTAACTCCACCCAAACTTCACCCATAACCTCTACCTCACCTAAAAACCTACCCAACCATTTAGATCTAAGCCTAGCCTTACCTTTTAGTAAATATTTTATTGTATGTTGTTAGAGAATCCCAAATCTTATAACTATAGTAGGATGCACTTGTTTATTATTTATTCCTACATTGATTTATATTAAACAGAGGATTGACATCCCTCTAGGAAGTATCATACTTCCCAGATCTAGCCATCGCTAGGAAGTCCTCTAACTCTTGCTATTTAATACTATTTTGTGGTCTTGTTGTGATTCTTAAAGAGATTGTTCCTCCTAGCCAAAAGGAAGCTCACACAATCATCTCGGATCAAAATTATATAGCTTGCACAATGCTTTCTACCATCTACATAACATAGGTATTCCTCATATGCCTGTTACCTTCTTATATGTTTCATCTCTATTACAATATTGGTGAAACATAAAGTGGCAGACCATGGGATCTGAAAAAGAATACACATGACATAAGGAAAGGTGGAGTGACATAAGGATTGAAAAGGGCAATAAGGTGGAGCAAGTGAACATGTTGATATACCACCAAAGACAAGGGATACTCTTTGGAATCTCAAGTAATAGAAACTTTTAGATGAATGGAATTCATATGTACCTTAATCTCTTTTCCATCCTCATTAGATATTTTGTATGCTCCATATATGAAATTTATAGTGATGATGTAGGGACCTAATAAATTAGGCTCAAACTTTCCCCTTTTTTCATGTTTCTTAATGGTGTTCTTTTTATTCTCTTTTAAGACCATATCACCAATATCAAACTATTGTGGTCTTATATTTCTATTTTCATTTCAATGCATCTAGTTCTTGTACACTTACAAATGATCCCAGGTGTAAATATGTATTTCATCCGATAACTCAAGTTCTGCAAGGAATGCATGGTGGTAATCCTCTTCATGCACAAGGTATTGGAGGGAAATATAGAGGGAAGGAAGTTCAATTTCTATGGGTAATATGGCTTTAAATCCATATAATAGGGGAAAAGGGGTAGCTTTGGTTAGAGTGTGAAAAGAAGTGCAGAAAACCCAAAGTGTGGGATACAATTGTGTATTCCATTTTCAACCACGTTTTTCAACTATCTTCTCTAATATGGACTTGATAGCCTTTTTGGAAGCTTCAGACTAGCCATTGCATTGCAAATAGTATGGATTATCCCATTTAAGGAGGATGTGATATTTTTGCCTAATGCTTCAACATTCTTATTATTGAGCATGGTACCATTGTTAGTAACAATGGATGTGGGAATACCAAAATGACATATGATATGGTTAAAGATGAATTTGGAAATATTACACCCAAAGGATGTATGTAACAGCATAGCCTCAACCCACTTGAAGAAAAAAATGGTAGTGGTTATGATAAGTGTATGTCCATTGGAAGAGGTGGGATTTATTTTTCCAATTGGATCGAACCCCATTTAGAGTAAGGCCAAGGTGAAGTGATGGGTTACAGAGCACGGGAATCTATATAAATTAGATTATCGTGTGTTTGAAATGCTAGACATTTCTTAACATAATTTCATGTGTCTATCTCCATTGTAGGTCAAGAGGTAACCAACGTGTAAAATCTTCTTTACTAGAACAATTTTGTTGGTGTGTGTACCAAAAATACCTAAGTGTACTTTAGCTAGTGTTTGCTTAGCTTTATCTAGATTGAGACATCTTAAGAGAGTTCCATCATAGCCTCTTCAGTATAAGGTGTCAAAAAGATAGTATAGCATGAAGCACATTGATCTAAGGCTCGTTTATTGGCTGAGTTCATGTTGAAAGGATAAGATTTAGTTTGTATGAATGTATAGATATCATGATACTAGGGATGACCAGGACCAACAATCTCACGACCAAGATGGAATCCATAAAATTATATGCGGGAACTAAAATATGTTTGACAAAGAACTCATTGTGATATTGATTTGTGTCAAATACAAGAAGGGATGTGATAATTTCCATGGCATCCACTGCTTTGTTTTGTAATATAGGAACTTATTCAAAAGTAATGATTCATAAATACCCCTTGAGACTATCAACCATACACTTATAGGGTAGAATTTTCTCATCTTTAATTTGATACTCACCATTGACCTGTTTGATAATAAGAAGGAGTAATCAAGATAGTCAACCCTTATAGTCACTAAGAGATAACAAATCCTAAACCTGTTATCAATGCTTCATACTCTACTATGTTGTTGGTATAGGGAAATTTGATGTGATAAGATTTAGGGATAGGATACCCATTAGTATGCATAGAACACTACCAGATATTGATCCATGTTGGTTGCTAGAACCATCAAATAATAAATTCTAGGAAGGGAATCCATCGATGAAAAATAGGTCTTCCTCCGAGAGCTCAAAGCGTAATGGTTGGGAACCCGGAAGTAGCATTGTGGCTAGTTGATCTTATAGTTATTAACTTTTGATACCATTAGGATTGAAAAATTGAATATAAAATTCACCGAGTATATCTAGCTATACATCCTTCCTGTTATCACAAGTCTTTGAAATGAAATACTTGAGAGGGTCAACCTTGGCAACTATCTTAGTTCTCTAATTTAACAAATAGTGCCTCAACTTTTGAAAGTGTATGTGATTTGTGAAGAAAAATTTCTCGACTTGTGAATACTTAATTTCATGTTCGAGAAGATTTCTATTTAAGTAATACAAAAATTATTCTTGACCCTTGTCATTATGTTGTGCTATTAATGCCCCAATGACACGTTATGTTGTAGAAGTGTACAATAACAAAAGTTTATCTTATACTAGTGGCATGAGTACTAGCAGATTGGATAAATATTATTTCAAATTAGTGAAAGAGTATTGACAATCCTGTGTCCACTTAAATCGCACATCGTTCTTAAGTAATTGATTAAAGTTATGGCATTTTTCTGCAAGTTGAGAGATGAAGTGCTAAATAGAATGTACCTTACCTTGTAGTGCTCTTAACTCGACACGAGTATCCTGAGAAGGAAGAACATCCATGATTTATTTAATTTTGGTAGGGTCCACTTAGATTCCCCTTTATGAGATGATAAATCCCATAAGTTTACCCGAGGTGACACCAAATATCTACTTTTTAGGATTAAGGAGAACCTTGTATTTTGTTAATCATTCAATGATATGCTAGAGAATAGCTTGATGATCAACTCTAGTTTTGACTTAGCAAGTATGTCATTGACATAGTCCTCCATTATGTTGTGAAGAAGGTCATGAAAAATGATAGTCATGACACGTTGGTAGGTAGCACCGGTGTTCTTAAGGCCAAAAGGCATGACCTTGTAACAAAAATTCCCGCACATGGTTGTGAAAGTGGTTTTGTGGTCGTCTTCTTCAAAAATATAAATCTGGTTGCACCTTGAATATTTTTCCATAAGAGATAACATCTTGTGGCCTACAGAGAGTTAGCAATCATATCAATATTGGGCATAGGGAAGTCATCTTTAGTACATGTCTTGTTGATGTCATGGAAATATGTACATGATACAAATCCTAGGAGTTTTATTTTCAACTAGTACTATGTTGGAGATCCACTTTGAATAGTGGACATGAACTATATAAAGCCTACATCTAGTAGTTTTTGAAGTTTGGCCTTGAAGTTCAGACTTTAGGATGCATTTATTGCAATTTTTTCTTGACATGTTTAATATTTGGGCTGACCACAAGATGATGAACCACAAGGGAAGGGTTAAATCCTGACATATCCTTATAAGACCAAGTGAAAACATATTGAAACTTGATGAGAAGATATGTGAAGGACTTTATTTATTTTTATGTGAGACTACCATCAAGTTATAGTAGTTTAGGCTAGTATTTAGTTCCAATGTTAATAATAGTAATCTCATCTTCTAATAAATCTGAATTTTCATTATCTTGGAATGACGCCAAAGGTTTCAATAAGTCACTTGATATTTTCAAATGAGATTCTCCTCTCTCTAGCACCTCAAGGAGGTTTTTAGTAGGAGATACATATTTTTATTTCTCTTTATTTTTCAATTTTTGCTGCTCGCATAACACCTTAGAGATTTTTTCACGATGTGAGACATGTTTTTTATTTTTTTTATTTTTGGTTTATTTTTTTGTGGATTGGATAACTTAAGATCCTTGCTAAAATAATCAGTAGCATCAAGGTTAATATTGAAACCCTTTCTATGATATAACAAGGGGAAAAGGTCTCAAGCCCTGAGGAAATCCTAGATGGCCTCATAATTTTAAAATAGGTCCATGGAAATATGAAATTGTTGGTATTGGTCAAAGAGTGAAGGGTAGACAACGTCAAGGGTGTGGATAGATAAATGTTTGAGAAAGAGTTAGTTTCTACTACAAGGTTCTTAAAGAGTTTATGTGTGGAAGTGATCTTAACTTTGGAGTTTGTGTCCTTGTCACTATTCAAGACCTCAATATTATTGGTATTTTTAGAAGGTCTCATATTCTATACCATGTGTGTATATATTGGATTTTATTACAACTATATTGATACTATCATGCCCTTGTGGACTAAGTCCTCTACCTTTCCAGTTCATATTTTTCATCATTTAATGCTCCTTGGTATAGTCATAATATTTAAAGCATTCAGCCATCCTATCTTCATATAAACAATAGTTGTCAAACCCTTTAATGTGTTCATCTTCCAAATATCCATGTCTCCTCCAAAGAGTGGCCCCCAACAAGTAAACTATATTTTTACATAGGTGTGGAGGATTAGGAAGTCCATAGCTATAAGGAGCTAAATGGAGCTGGCCAACATGAAAATAATTTTCAAGTGTGTACTTGCCAATATGTTGATGGGAAAACATAATCTCGTGTGATGTATTAGATCTAGATGCGTGTAAGGAAGATGAAGATGCATGTAAGAGAAAGAGTGTTTCATGATCAATGTGCGTGTTAGTAACAAGGATAACATGATGTTCAACTAGACTGCCAACATATGGAAAATAATGAGTTACATTATACCTTGCTTCTAGAAATTTGCAGTATACAAATGGTTTGGCATCAACAAGCAAGGTGAAATATTTTCCATTATGTAGAAGTTTAATACATTGACGATAGGTGGTAGGAACAACATTCATCACATGTATCTAATGTCTACCTAAGAGGAGGCTATATGACATTTCTACGTCCAAAACATGACATAGGGTGTCGAGGAGTTGAGGACCCACTTGTATGGGAAGAGTGATATTCTCTTTTTTTTTTTGAGTGAGGATTTATTTTTTCATAACCATGAATGGTGATAATGTTGGTGTCTAAGTTTTCCTCCGAATGACCACGGAAATATAACATTTTAAAAAACATATGTTTATGGATGCTCCATTTTCAATGAGAACTCTTTAGACCTTATGGTTCATTATCTATGGTTCAATGTATAAAGAGTTAATGTTAATAATATTGAGGTTCAACATATCCTTAGGATAGAAATACAATATGGGACTTTCAAACAAAAGGTTGGTAATCATATCTTGGAACTCAAAAAAATGAATATTGAATATAAGGGTTGCAGGAACACGTGCTTCATGAAGATCATAAGTGAGGATATCTAGGAAGTTGGGTGAGTATTTTAATAACTCCATTATAGATATATTCTTAGGTGTTGTCACTAACTATTTTATTAAGTTATACTAACCAAAAGTAGAGGATTTAGCATTAGAGGTTGAATTCTAGTCTAAGGGAGTTGTTGGTTTGGAAACTTGAGGCTTATTCGATGATATGAATGGTTGGTTGCTTGAGGGAACCCAAATTTTCTTTTGGCATGTGGAAACCACATTGTTTTGAGGTCTATAGTTTATGGTAGTGATAACAAAAAGGAACTTCTTCAATAAATGAGATAATTGATTTAAAATCAACATTATTGGAAGATTGGCCTTTTTGTGTTATTGTTATTGGAACCATGTCTAGGGAATGGGTTTGAAAAAAAAATGAGATTATCATTTGGTTTTTTATTTGATGAAGGATATTTAAGTTTAATATTCCCACTCCAATGAGGTCTTGGATAAAGTGGTGGAGTCATACAAAATGATCCGTTTGGTGACCATCGATGTGATGAAAATCACATTAAGTGTCAAATTTTTACCAAGATATTTTAGGATCTCCTTCAACCTATGGTCTTGTAATAGGATATGTCATCATGTTGGCATTAATGAGTTTTCATAAAATGCTTGAGAGAGGTTCTCCCAAATGTGTGAATTGATTTTGTTTAGAGTCATGAGAAGAGGGATCCTCTTTACTTGAAACAATGAGAGGTTGTTTGGCTTTGTGGTGGTGAAAATAAACTTGCAACAATTAATATGTTGTACATTGAGTTACATTCATTTAATTATCAAACTAGGGAGCATAGACTTGAAATACTGATAGTGTTGTATGCATAGTTATAGGTTATCTAACAGGTTGGAAAGGAAATAAATTTTCACATAACAATACTGAAATAAAAATAAAACTTAGACTTGGAAATGAACGATTTCTAAATTCTTATCACTGAAATAAAGTTGCAGATTCGAAAGAGAATTGCCCCTAAGTAAATATGCATGAAATAAAAAATAGAGGGGATGTATCAGATCTCAAGTGGGCCCTGAATTGGGTGCTCCCTTCCTAATTATGTAACCAAAAAATAAATAACATAACTCATATTCCTTTATTGATTTTTAGAAAACATTACATCCAGAAAAAAGATCAGAGTGATCTCTATTCTCTAATTCCAAATCCGACTCTCTAACTTACTCTCTCATCACTTATATTTTTTTCCTTTTTTCATAAGGCACCATCCCTTTTCTTTTATACCTTATCATTTACAACACGTGAGAAGAATAAGAATACAACATAAAAATGAAAATATCTTCAACAAAAAAGTGAGAGATTAGACACATGTTTAAAACACAAAAGTGTTATTCTAATAATCATTCTTCACGCAACACACAACAAGTGTTAATCTAATAATCAGAGTTCTTTATCAATGACCAAATCAAATACTAATTTATTTCCCATTTTTCCACGTTCTTATTGTAATTTCTTCTCCAATGGTGTGTAATGACTTGAGTGTCATAACTCCATGTTTTAAAATGTTTTCATAAATGTGGGCTCTTTACTATGAATGATTTTCTTATGCTGTGTCAGAAAAGTTCTTTGGCTATGGATGAGTTGTTGTAGATAGGTTCCTTTGTTGCTTATGGAAAATTTATTACAACCAAGAGTGACATCAACACATAATCATCCAAAAAATTATTGGAATAACAAGAATAAATATACACATAATATCACAAAATAAAGACAATTAGACATAACTATATTAATTAATCATTATGCCAAAAGTTCATGGTTGTGATGGTGATGTTCAACAATGTTCCTTGGAAATACATAGACATGGTTTACAATAGCCTAATAAAAATTCAAAATATGAGTCGTTATGAAAGTAATTTATACATCTCATCACACCCCAAGCTTAAACATTTGAATGGCCTCATTCAAGAGCTTCATATCTTCCATGTTCGAAACTACATTATTTCCTAAAGTATATGGATTTGTTTGTTCCCTCTTCTTCTGATAAAAAATATCCACCATTATTCATGAATATTTCCTAGAATCTATCTTGTAATATTTGATTAATTAGCAAATTTCATGTCCAAGGTGGAATTGGGAAGTGAAAGATTGGAGGATGATAAGCTATAGGAAACTACTCATCCTCACATTCATTATCTATTTCAATATACTTATTCACCTTGCAAAAATTTAGAAGTATGTTTGGATAGGAATGCATATCTTTCCTATGGAGTGCAAGGGATAACTCATTTCACCTAATTTGGCATGTCTCCCTTTGCACAACTTCAATTCCATGTTCCCATCATGTTCATGACTTATGTGTGTGCTTCTAATCTCATTTTTAGTGATTTTAATTTATTACCAAGGGGAAAAGTAATTCGTGTAGGGGTTATTAATCATTAGGTGGATGTGACATGAAGCAAAATGATGTGACATGTTGGCTTATGTTGAAGGCTAGGTGGACACACCATAGCTCAAAGGCAATGGTCTTTTAATATGTCATATACATGATGACTTGAATAACTCATAATTAAATACAATTAATCTAATCATATTTTATTAAAGTAATACATGCATGTACTTATCTCATTATTGCTTGAAATGATGGATGTGCATGATTTATTAAACTGAGTCTTGGTTGCATGTAATTTCCTATGATGTCAGTAGATGTGAAGTTAACTTGTGTTGACTACTCCTTACTACAAACAGATGTTTCCCACAAAGATAAATCAAATTTTTGGGGTGCGAATAATTATTTATACATCATCCACATGTACAACATTCCTCGATTCTCATCATGTAATCACGAGTTCTACTTGGTCAAATCATGCTTTCAAACAAACAAGATATTTTACTTGTAGCTACAAGTTGAACACTTGTCATTGACTCTCGCCTTGTGATTGATAGCACATTATTTTGTAATCACATGTCAATAAGACATGAAAAACAAAAAAAATATAAATAAAATGGGTTATAAGAGTGTTGATGATCACCCGGAAAGGTAGATCCCAACACTTATTTGGCCTTGGAATATTCAGCAAGCTGAATGATCCAAGGCTACTGACATCTCATCAATTCTCTGCAATCCTAGAAGGTGAGCCAACAGGCTCAACCTCTGAGGTTAATTATGATGTTTCTTTCTACATCCTTCTCTAATATCCTCTGAATAACTCCATAAATGAGCCTTTATTAACTAGATTTTTATACAATCTTAATATGTGGCCATTAACTAATAACTTGAATCTCACAAGATCAATAGTAGTAAGCTTCACAGCTCCATCAGGAAATAGTTTCTCTATTTCATAGGGTCCTAGCCACCTTGTTCTAAGATTTCCTATGTGATCCTTGTATTTTGAGTCAAACAAAATTACCTAGTCACCTTCCTAGAACTCTCTTTTTTTAATACACCGATCTTGTCATTTGAGTCTCTATTTTTGCACTACCTCTATGTTATGAACTATTTGCTTTCTCAATTCATCAGAATATTTGAGTTGGATAATTCTTTATCTCTGAGCTTTTGATAATTCTATTTCCATCTCAAGTTCATTCCTTAATGTTTTATGCTCAAATTCTATTGGTAACATAACATTCTTTCCATATAGCAAGTTCACATGGTGTGAAGCCAGTTGTGGTCTTATGTGTTGTATTGAATGCCCATACCACTTTTCAAATCCTTTCTATCGAGCATCTTTTATGGAGTGCTATATTATTTGTCAATATGGCCTTTATTTCTTTGTTTGTAACATCTACCTCGCCATTATACTTCGGATGGTATGGTGTAGACTTCATATGCTTGATTTCATATTCACTAACCAAATTAGCAATTACATCAGTAGTAAAAACTATACCTTGGTCTGTTACAATCCCCTTGGGAATCCATATCTAGTAAAGATGTTCTCATACAGAAATTTAGCTACGCTTTCACTTTTTTAGTTTGGAAATGATTTTACCTTGGCCCACTTGGTTAGGTAATCCTATGCAGACTAGTATACATTCTTTCTACTAAGATGGAGGGTCTATAGGAAATCTAACCCCCACTTATCAAAATGTTGCAAAACCAATTGAGGTTGTAATGACATCTCATTAGAATTAGTAGGCTGGTCCATTCTCTTGAATTTGACATATCTCTTAGCGTATAGTGTTGCATCCTTATGTAAAATTGGCCAATGTATCCAATAGTCAACACCTTCTGTGTTATTATCTTTGCAAGAAAATTCCCTCCACAAGGTTCATTATGGCAGAATCTGAGGACATCAAATATCTCCTCATCATATATACACCTTCTCATTACTTAATTCTTACTAGTATAAAAGAGAAGTCCTGATATCCAAGAAAAGGGTAAAATCTTTTCAACTAAATGTATTTTCTCAGAAGATGAAAAATGTGGAGGTGTTATACCTGAGCCCAAGTATTTGGCTATGTCTATATACTAGGTGTTCTTGTAGAAATAAAAATAGGTGCTCATCTAGAAATGAATCATCAACTAATTTCTCTTCACTGTTGGTCTCCATTCTTGAGAGGAAATATACCACCACATTATCTTTTCTAGGCTTGTCTACTATGGTGACATCAAATTCTTGCAAGAGGAGCAACCATCTTATGATTTTGCTACTTATTATTGGTTTTTTACTAGATACTTGATTGCAGCATGATCGGTGTGAATAAACACTAGATATCCTGTGATATAATGTTTGAATTTGTTTATGGAATATACTACTAATAGAACTCTTTTTCTCACTACTATAGTTCAATTCTACATGCTACAAATTCTTATTGACATAGTATATTACATAATTCAGACTACCATATTTTTGACCTAAGAAAACTCCAATAACATGATCTAATGCATCTATGTGGATTTTAAAAGGAAGGTTCCATTTAGGTCCTCTCAAAATAGGAGTAGTAGTTAGCATCTTCTTTAAAGTTTGAAAATGATTTTCACATCTTTCACTTAAAAAAATCAACATCCTTTCCTAACAATACAAAAAGTGGTGCTGCAATTTTGTTGAAGTCTTGTATAAATCTTCTGTAATATCTATCATGGCCTAAAAATATTCTAACATCTTTTTGTTTTCTTGGTGTGGCAGGTTGACTATGACAGACAATTTTTTTGGATCTACTTGAATTCCTATTGAGGAAAGGTAGTGCCCCAACACTATACCCTCTGACATCATCATATAACACTTCTCATTACTCAAGGAAAAATTTTGATCCTTGCATATTCTTAAGACCTTATCCAGATTTTTCATATCCTCTTCAAAAGTACCTCCATGAATAATTAACTCATCCATATAGACTTCCATGCAGTCATTTGTCAAATCAGAGAAGCTACTCAGGATCGCTTTGGAATATGGCAGGTGCATTACACAAGCCAAATGGGAGAACTGAATAGGAAAATGTCCCCATGGACATGTGAATGTAGTCTTATCTTGGTCCTCTGGTGCAATTTGGATCTGATTTTAACAACTCTATTCATTAAGAAAGGAAAAGTACTTTTTACCAACTAGGGTATCAAGTAACTAATCAATGAAGGGAAATGGGAAGTGGTCTTTATTTTTAGCTGAATTTATCTCTCTATAATCCACACAAATTCTCCATTTCCCATTATTATTTGGTAAAATTACCATAGGTGATACCCACTAGTTGTCTAATATGGGGTATATGAATCCAACATCTAAAGAACTTCGTAGTTCATCCTTCACAATTTCTCTCACTATTGGGTTCATCTACCTCTGTGGATGTCTAATTGGTTTACATTCTTCTTTAATATAAATTTTGTGAGTATAAATCCTAGGATGAATCCCACACATATCACTATAATCCCAAGAAAATGTTGTTTTATGTTTTTAAATAAGAGTAATCAACAATTTCTCTTATTGTATATTCAACATCTTGCTTACATTTAGTGGCCTCTCTGGTGTTATATCTACTTTCTTGGAGAGGCCCAACATTTAACACATGTTTCTACTAATAGAATTTAGTATGCAATCACAAGGAAGAAATTGGTGAAAAATACAATTATTACTTGGAATACTCATGGTGCTTTGTTGTGGTAAGACTTGGTTCAAAGGAAAACTCAAGCACCTCAATCTCTCACCAAATTATTCATTTCTTCCATTTATATTATGTACAATATTATATAGAATGCCATCTTCCTCATAATATTCAATAATACGAGACTTTTCCATCATTATCAGCTATTAGATAGAACATTGATTAGTTTCTGGTTCTTCAACTCATGTTGTTTGATCCACATTATTCAATGGTTGGGAATGAGAATAGATTATAAGTTTATTGGTACCATTTCCATTTGAGATGATCATGTTTCCAAACCTGCACCCTATAAATGCATCAACAATGGCTAGCCATGGCATTCCTAGTATAATAGGATAACCTCCTAGACTTGCCTTTGGTTGTAGGATAGTAAAATAAATAAGGTATTCCCAATATTCTACCACCTCAAAAATGTCCTCAAGGACTCCTTCATGCCTTACTTTTGATCTATCTACTAGTTGTAATATTGCAGGTGTTGGCCTCAGTCCTTCCAACTTCAGGTCATCCATGACTTGCTTGGTCATGATGTTGATTGTTACCCCTAAGTAAATTAGGGTGTTTTTTTCATAGTTTGATTAATAGTAACATTCACCAAATGACTACCTGGATCTATGCACTTAGGTACCATAGAGTTTCCAAGCATTATGTCAAAGAAATTGTCTAATGACTTGTATAGTGGATGGATCTTTCCTTTTTCTTTCGGATTCTTTATACATAGATTCTTGATTAGGTTGTTATACATAAGCACATCCTTGATGGCTTGAATGAGTGAAATTTTACACAAATTTCCTTCAACTGATTGACAAAATTAGAATCTAAATCTTATTTAGGGTCAAACATTCTCTCTTGTAGTATTTCTAGAAATGTGGTTCCATTGACTTGCATTTGAATTTTTATGGAATCCTACTCATGTTGTTGCATACCATCTTACAATGTATTTTAGCTTCATTGTGGATTAGCTTGCAACAATTGTTGTTCATTTGGTATCTCCATGATTATGGGTTTACTTGGTGGCTCAGGTGCTCTTCCTGAGTGGAGATGGATATTGTTGACATCAACTAAATAAGAAGATTATTGGGTTTATTCAAAGGTTATATGTTGTTTGAGCATTTTTATTATTGGGATTAGGTGTTGATTGAGTTGGAAATTGAGTATTTTTTTAGGGAGAGCTAGATTTGGGGTTTGGCAATAAAGCTTGTTGTTGTGGGTAGGGAGATTAGTGGTAGGTTTTTTAGTAGTTACGAGGTCAATTTCCCTATTCATGCCCTCTTCTCTAAGGTTTTTGTAATCAATAATGTGGTTGTTTCCACTGTGGGGCTTAGAGCTAAGGTTTTCATGGCTATTGGTATTGGCTAGGGTAAGAAGCATATCCTTGCTGAGTATTAGCCCAAGGTGGGCGTTGCATATAAGAAATACTAGCCAAAATTTGAAAAGATGGCATATGATCTTGAGACATACATCATCTTATTGACATCCATGGCTTCCTTTAGGCAACATATAAAAATTTCCCATCCTCCATTTCTATCATTTTGAACTCTAGTGCAACCTCCTTTCCTTCTATAATGATGACTATTCCCCTGAATCTACAATCAACTTTATTTATTCTCTAAGAATGATAGAACTTTGCAAGTACTATCGCTTGCATCCTCTCTCTTCTTCTTTACATATAGAGCATCAATTTTGGTGGCCATAACATTAAATATTTCTTGTTTCATGTTCTTAAAAATGTTTAGATATTTCCCCAATTCCTTTGGTAGTTGCTTCACCCTTTGATTTAACACTTCTTATTATTTTCATGGTTTTTCTAGAATAGTTCCTAAAGGATTCATAAATTTCCTCAAAATTTTCCTTGGAAATGTCTCCACCTCCTATTAAGTCCAAAGCATCCATATCTTCCTCACTAATTCCTTTTAAGAAAATTTACTTGAGAGACTTAGGAGGTAATCTTGTGTATCTTGCCTTCTGAACATAAAATAAGAATCTCTCCAAGTAATATTCTATTGGACCGTCTTATTTTTGGGCCATCTTGAAGAGTTCATCACCTCCTCTACTACTTGGCATATAATAGTCTTGGTATTTGGTAAATAACTTGTCCTTCATCTACTACCAAGTAGTAATAACATCTCTTCCTAGTCCCATAAAGAATATAAAGGCTACATCCTTGAGGGTATCAGGGAACATATTTAGTTTATGTGCATTAGTTTTGTAGTCATAACTCCTACACATGACATAAAACTTAGACAAGAAAGTTTTTGGGTCTTCAAATATAAATCCATGAAATTTAGGAAGAGACGATGAGAGAGATGTTATTCATTTGAGAAACATCATTGTTATTGGAGATAGGAAACTCAAATGTGATTGGCTCTCCTTCTTCCATATTTTGATTCACCTCTTCTACCATTTTTGTTGTTAAAGAAAACCTAAGAGATATCACTGGGAGGGAGTGTTCTATAAGAAAACCTTGTATAGAAGAGGACATTTCTTCTTCAAAATGAGAATTATTTTTTTCTATTTAAGGATTGGGTGAGAATATACCATGGGAATCAGTATGATAGTGTATACATAAAATGACTCAAATTAATCAACATTCATTATTGGGGGTTTTGAAGGTCGAATTTATATAACCTAGTCCATTCTAAGAAATTTAGAAATGTAAAACCTCATAAAATCCTATAACTTGGAAATACCCCAAAAATGGTGCCAAAAATGGTGGTGCAAATAAAATTACAACAATTAATATGTTATACATTGAGTTACATTCATTTAATTATCAAACCAAGGAGCGTAGACTTGAAATAATGTCAAGGTTGTATGCACAGTTATAGGTTATCTAGGAGGTTGGAAAGGAAACAACTTGTCACATAACAATACTGAAACAAAAATAAAACTTGACTTGGAAATGAATGACTCATAAACGATTATCACTGAAATAAAGTTACATATTCATAAAGATAATGGTTATTAAGTAAACATCCATGAAATAAACAATGGAGGGGATGTATCAGACCTTAAATGGGCCCTGACTTGGGTGTTAATCCCTTCCTAATTTTGTAACCAAAAACTAAATAACATAAATCAACTTCCTTTATTTATTTTCAGAAAACATTAAATACATAAACAAAAGATCGAGTGATCTTTTTTCTCTAATTCCAAATATGACTCTCTAACTTACTCTCTTGTCACTTAACTACCTTCTTTTCCTTTTTTCACAAGGCACAAACCCTTTCCTTTTATACCTTATCATTTATATCACGTAAGAAGAAGAATAATACAAAAAAATTAAAAGATCTTCAAGAGAACAAGTGAGAGATTAGAAACATGTGTTAAATACATAAAAAGTGTTATTCTAATAATCGGTTCTTCATGAAAAACAAAAGTGTTAATCTAACAATTAGTTTTTTATCAATGACCAATCACGAGACTAATTTATTTCCCAGTTTTCCACGTTCTTGTTGTAACTTATTATACAATGGCATGTAAGGACTTGAGTGTCATAACTCCATGTTTAAAAATATCTTCATAAATTTGGGCTCTTTGCTTTGAATGATTTTCTTATGCTACGGATAAGTTGTTGTGGACAAGTTCTTTGGTTTTGGATTAGTTGTTGTGGAAAGTTTCCTTCGTTGCATTTAGAAAATTACTTACAACCAAGAGTGGTATCAACACATTTAATCATCCAAATAATTTATTTGAATAACAAGAATAAATACAAACATAATAAAACAAAATAAAACAATTAGACATAACTATACTAATTAATCATTATGCTAAAATTTCATGGTTATGATGGTGATGTTCATCAATGTTACTTGGAAATGCATAGACATGGCTTATAATATAATTATCAAAATAAAAAATATGAGTTGTTATAAATCTAATTTATACAACCCATCACTTGTTTGGCTTAACTTCGTATTTTTTTAATGTTATGGACGTTACGATTTTTTTAAACACCGTTATTAAAAAAGTTATGATTTTGTTTAACATTTTTAGATTTTTCATGGTGAGAGCTCATGTTATTGTTATTATGGTGCTCACTATATTTTTAATGAAGTTTTATTAAACCTTTGGAAACAAGGGATTTTTCAATTTGTGATCATTTTTGACAAATTCCTCAAATGTGTTGAAGAAGTGCATTTACATGTGAAAGGATAGTTCACTAGAGAGATTTGGAATAAAAATCATTGCTAGTTTTCTTTTCAGGGATAGAGAAAGGAACGCAACTAACAATCCCACACCATCTTTTTAGGCATAATGCAAATCTTTTATTTGAACATTTCTTGGCAATACAGAAGTCCATCATGGTGATTTAAGAATCTAGGTTAAAGAATAAATTTTTAATGAAATTATCTAAGAGGTCTGTAAAATTTGTTATTAAACCATTGGGAATGTGTAGGAACCAATCCAAGGTTTGTCCTTCTAGACTACGTGGAAAAGAAACATTAAAAAGACGTTTTTGTATGCCACTTCTCGACATGTTATGAAGAACTCCTTAATGTTCTATCATGGGTCATTATTTCCTTCGTACTTATCGAACTTGGGCATTTCAAAGGGTTTAGCAAAGGGTATACATAAGATATCCTTATTGAAGGGATAAGGACATAATTTATAAAACTAGAATTTTTTTCGTTGGTGTTCCATACCCAAGATTGTATCTTTCATCATTTTCCATTCCTTAGCAAACACTGAGTCATTTTTTCGGTATAAATGATGAACCAATATTGTTGGTTTCTTTATCATAGGTCTTAGATGACTCATCTCTCTCATTTGATACATATTTGTAAGAAGGTTTAGTAGTGACTTTGGAGGATAAGAGAGTTAATTGTTTTGCACATTGTTGTTTCACGACTTGTTGTATGATAAATTAGATAAGGTAAATAGTTAAGGAGGAATACTTGTTATTATGTTGGTTGAAGGTTGAGTGCACGCATTTTTTATTTCCAATCCATGCTAATTGTGTGAGATTCCTTTTGGGTAGGAGGAACTACTTGTAATATAAAGCAAGACCACAAGATACAATTAATAGTAAAATTTAGTGGACTGCCTAGCGTGAGCTAGATCTAGGAAGTGTGATACTTCCTTGATGGTTTTCAATCCACTAATATATAACTCAATATAAAATAATTGAACATGCAAATAAAATAATCTAATGCTAGTGTTATGATTTAGGTATCTCAGAATACTATCCATGTCAATCTAATTAAATTCTTGATAACTAAACTAGTGAAGATCCTGGGTCAAGTTACAGGTTGTGCAAATGGTCTGAGGGTCACAGATAGGGTCTAGGTAAGATTTGGTGAAGTTTGGGTTGGATTTTAGGTGATTAGGAAGCTTGCTAGTATAAGGTAGTTTTCCCAGGCACGAGAGACCAATGTTGGTCAGGGTGACCAATGTTGGTACAAGTATGACTGATGTTGGTTATGGTATAACCGATATCAATTACTGTAGGAAATGGCAGAATGTCAAAATTAGTGTCCATACCTCTCTCGTGTCTATATAAAGAGTTGGGGAGGTTTTTTGTGAGATTGCAAGTGGGGCATCAGGTTTGGGTGATGTTTTGTGAGGTTTTGGGGAGGTTCTGTAAATGCCGATAGAAGACATAGTAATCAACATTGGTCGTGACTAATGTCGGTGAAGAGGGGAAACTAATGACGGTTAAGATAATTGGCATTGGTAGGGGAAATTGGTGGTAATTAAATAAAAGGTAGATTTAGACTTCTCTGTGATTACACAGAGGATGAAGGGAGGATGGTTGGGTTCATAATAATGTTAGGAAGACTCAAGAATGCATAGAGGTCAAGTACGAGAGCTAGAAGGTCATGAGTGGTTGGATGGGTAGATTGGTAAGAAGGTGGGAATGGAGGAATGTAGGAAAGAATAAGATCCAATAACAAAAGATAATGAACTTACACTTTAAGCAAGTACAAATGATGAAAATCAAATACACTTACTTGTATTTGCAGGTCTAGTAGGTGAAGGAAGGCAAAGTGGTTGATCCATGAAGAACTTTATGGTCAATTCCACGAGATAGACTTCCCAAAGTGATCCCGTGAATATGCTAATTCCTTGAGATGAGCATGAGGTGCTTTCTTGGTCCTATGGTTGAGTGTATCTCATCGTCTAGATGCTTTGAGAAGTCTTTGGTTCGTGCTTGAATGCAATAGATCTCTCAAAACTCAAAAATGACCAACCTAGGTAAAAGGTTACTAAACTATATATAAGGTGACCAATGACAGTCAAGGTGATCGACATGGTTTGAGGGATAACCGAAATTGGTTAAGGTGGGAAATCCTAGGTTTGCCAAAAATAGGAAAATATTTGCTATTTTTGGCATGCTCTGATTGTCAATCTAGGTCTCAAGTGAGGGTTAGCACTTAGATAAGTAAGAGTGTTGTTGGAGAAGGAATATGAATTTAATTTTAGGGTTTGAAAGAGTCCCAGTTGGTTAAGATAAGTAGAGACGTGGTATTATTTAATTAATAGACTAATAATAATTAGATGGTGAGGTGTCTAAGTGACATGGCTAGGTGAGGTGTAAATAAAATTAATTAATAATGTGAGGATAAACATGAATTCAATTATAAGTAATTAAATTAATATGAATGTGGAGTGAGGGGTCATGGTTAGGTGAACACGTTACGTTAATTAATTAAAGGGGACTAAGGGGAGTGTGACCTAAATTTGGTGTCTACATTTTCCTCTTTTTGTCGTGTAGCTTGTATTGGTAAGTGATGCTGACAAAAATAGGAAGTGGTTGCCCACAATTATAGGTGAGAATGGGTTTTCCCAAGTACAAGTGGAGGTGATCCCCTCAAATCAAGACCGATGATGTGTTAAATGGAGTCGGGAGTGGTTTTATAAATGGGTAAGTGATGAAAATTAGGGTAGGTTGGTTATAGGTAAGGGTATGGTCATGTTGGGTAATGGGTAATGGAAATTGAACACACACACACACACATATAGATTACAATATAGTACCAAGTGGAAGAGATTTCAAAATCTACATCATCCAAGTTTGATAGGGTATCCAAATGAGTTTGAAGTGATTTAGGATATCTAGGGTATAGGATATGGTCTAAGAATACAACTTAGGTTAGGTATAGGAATGTTTAGGTATGATCTAGTACAATAAAGGTTTTTTCGGGATAAACAACATGACAATAGGAAAGGTAAGGTCATCATGGCAAAACAACATGGGTAACAACATCGCAAGGTATAAAAAATACACAAATTTATATTGACACTAGGGAGAGTTAGGTCAAGGTATGTAGGTTAAGGCACAGGGAAGGATGAGGTATAAGTAAATAACAAGTCCCTAAATGCAGTTAAGGAAATGTACATGTAGTGTAGGCTTGTGGGTAGGGTGTAATAGGTGTTGGTAAAGGTAAAAGGTATTTGGTCAATAATGTTTTTAGGCCAAAATGGGCATAATGTGGGTCAAATTGTTATGATGTGTGATCGGTGATGGTTATGAGGTAACCGACATCGACTCATTAGTGCACGACATGACCGACATCGGTCATGTTGATTTGGGGGTAAAAAGTAAAATCCATGTTTTTATGGACTCATTTTAACCTGTTTTCATTTGTGAAAATGACAGAGAGGTAGTGCCTTTGTAGAAAGTGACATAGCAAGGTTTTGAGTTGAGTTGGAAGGCTATGAGTATGTGAGTGGTTAATGATAGGTGGGTAGGAGACATGTGAGACTCGACAAGAGGATATTAGGTGGGGTGATGATTAGTCACTTGATATGATCATTGTATGATCATTTTTTTATTTTTGATATATATATATATATATATATATATATATATATATATATATATATATATATATATATATGCTCTCCGCGTGTTGAAGACGTGAGATTGTATATGATATTTTTGAGATACTTGTATTTATTTGTATCTATGTATATATGTATTGATACACAAACTCTCCCATTTATATAGTTGACAATATTTATTGGATGGATGATGTACTTGTTTTTAATTTCCATTGTTATTGTGTATTGATGGAAACTAGGTGAAGTAGGCATGATTGAGTTGAGGTCATGTAGGCATGATTGAGTTTAGGTCAGTTAGGCATGATGGAGTCAAGTTTAGGCATGGTGGATTCTAGGTGATTTAGGCATGATTGAGTCAAGTATAGGCATGGTGGATTCTAGGTGAGTTAGGCATGATTCAGTTGATGTCGAGTAGGAATGATGTATTTTAGGTGATTTAGGCATGATGGAGTCGGGTATAGCATGGTGGAGTCTACGTGAGCTAGGCATAATTGAATTGAGGTCATGTAGGCATCATAGAGTTTAGGTAATTTACACATGATGGAGTCTAGGTGAGTTAGGCATGATTGAGTCAAGGTCATGTAGGCATGATGGATTTTAGGTGATTTAGGCATGATGGATTCAGTTATATGCATGGTGGAGTCTAGGTGAGTTAGGCATGATGGAGTTTAAGTGATTTAGGCATAATGGAGTCTAGGTGAGTTAATCATGTTTTGTTCATGTTTTTGGGTTTAATTTAATTTATGAGTTATTGGTAGTATGGAACAAAAATGATGATGTATATGTATGTTGCGATGTAAATTTCCAAATGTTTGATATCATGGAAATGTGAAATGAGTTATGTATGATATGGTGATGTTATAAAATGGTAAATATGTATATTTTATGGTTGAGTAATTTCCAAGTTTTGTCTAAAATGGAAACTAAGGTAGAATGTGAATAGAAAGGGGGAAATTGGTTAGGGGAAAGAGTGGCCGAGCTAACCTCCAAGGGTCCAATGCCCTTGGAGTACTTCCTATATAGCCCCAACAAAAAGGGGCCTTTGGTTGATATAGTTCTCCCATAAGCTAGGGTAGAATATGATGAGGTAGAAGAATGGGTTAGTTTATTTTAGGCATGATTGAGTCTAGGTTGGTTAGGCATGGTTGAGTTTAGGTCATGTAGGCATGGTTGAGGTTGATTAGGCATCATGTAGGCATGGTTGAATTTTAGGTTGAATAGGCATGGTGGTTTACACGATTTTTAAATTTTTACATGGTGAATAGATATGGGTGTTTTTGGTGGAAAAGGAATTCCTAGAATGTAGATGTCGAAGGTATGGTCTTGTAAAGGAGGATCAAGAAGTAAGAAAAGACGTGAATGGTTAGAGGATACAAAAGTGTCACCTAATTGATAAGAACCCTGATGAGTCTATCATACCAAAAAATTGTCTTATGAATGGAAGACCCTAAAAGGTGATACATGATTGAATGTTCTATGGGTGAAGAAGGTCACATGATCACATAAATGCCACATTTGTAACATGTCCCTTAAGTATGTGGTAGGTTAAAAAGAAGAGGTGGTGAGGTGAAAGAAGGTTGGTTTAGCGTAACTTTGGTATGCGTCAACATGCCTTTTTGGTAAGAGACTCAATATCAAAATACGCAAGTCCATGACAAAAAGATAGATTTTTATTTTTTCTTTTGTTTTTATAGACTAATCAATATGGGAAGTCTATGTGGGATGAGTAGAATATCTCCTTGAGGTCTTCGTGAAGCTGATTGATGTGGAAAAATTTGGAATATTTTTATTTTATGAATAGTCTTCTTTTTGTGATAGAATATGTATAGTGTGGTTAGCTTTATATAGTTTTCCTTCGAGGGAGTAGTCTATTTATAACAACAAGATAGAAAGATTAGATGTCCTTTTTGATGGAGTCATCTTTAGGTGAGAAATTTGACTCAAGGATTTTTAATTTGAAAGTACCATATATTGCTTTTTGAATTAGTTTTTTGACTTTTAGCTCATGAAAAGACTATAGAGAAGGATAGGCTCTTGTTATGAAGACAAAACTATAGTACATAGGGGTTAACTATAAAATATGGGGTTTTAAGTGATGAATGACCATGGGATTCCATCTTGAAAAGAAAAAATATCCATGATAATAATGCCATGAGTAGAGTCATGATACATATTGAAGATAAGAATGAAAAATGATGGGTAATCACATGATTCTTGTTTAATCGTTGACCCTTAAAATAGGTAAATGGAAGGTGAAAGGTGATCAAGGGAGGAGTGTTGAAATAGACAGAAGCTGATATAGGAATTGATTCAATAATAGAATGGTTGAAGGTGCAAGGCATTGAGGGATCGAGTTTCAGGTTTACCCTTGAGTGAATACAAATGACAAGAACCTGATCCATAAGTATGAGTAACGATATAGGGTCCAATCCAATTAGGAGAAAAATTTCTCCATTTAATTTTCTCCTCTTTTGTTACATGCTGATTTTATTTTAGGATGAGGTCACCAACCTGGAAGGTTTGTTCATGGATAGGTTTATCATAGGCACGTTTGATACATTTTGGTAGATTTGGAGGTGATTGAGAGCATTGAAAATTTGTCTAATAACTCGATTTGTGCCAAATGGTCATGGTGAAAATCATCATCGTTGAGCATATCTTTGAGTGAGATATGAAGATATGGAATATGGACTTCAAGAGGCAAGACAACCTCTATAATGCGATCAAAGAGAAATGTTTGGCAAAATTGAGGTACAAATACTAGTGCAATAATCCCATAAGGAAAAAGGAATGTGCGTGTGCCAATCCTTTCTAGTATCGTCAACTAATTTCATAAGAATTTTGTTTAGGGTTTTGTTGGTGGATTCAGCTTGGCCATTTGTTCGAGGGTAATAAGGTGAACAAAAACTAAGTTGAATGCCAAAGGCATCACAAAGTTTCTGTAGGGTTTTGTTTTTGAATTGTTTTTTGTTATCAGTGATGAGGCAGTGAGGAACACCAAAGCGACAAATGATGTGATGGTTGATGAATTCATATATTTTCTTGGATTTCATAGAAATGATAGGTATGGATTCTACCCATTTAGTGTAGTATTTGGTAGTGGTAATAATCCATTGATGACATTGGGAAGAATGAAAATTGATCTCTCTAACAAGATCCAAACCCCATTAAGAAAAAGGCCAAAGGTCACGTGCGACCTGTAAGGCATGACTAGGGGTGTGATGAAGATAAGCATGTTGCTGAAACTTCACATAATGCTTGATATAGTCACAACAATCATGTTTAAGGTTGGCTAGTAATCGCCTAGGTGAACAATGCATTTAGTGACGATAGCTAAACCACTCGAAGTGACCCCCACAAATCTCGTCGTGAACTTCCTTGATGGTGTAGGGAAGTTCCAAACTTATAATGCAAAGTGTAAGAGGATACCATCAAAGACACATTTATAAATAATAAAAATGATGATGACATAATGAGAGACACTTTTAAGGAAGTATCGTTGTCCATTGTGAGTAATATCTGGAGGTATGATTAAAAGGAAAGGTAGTCAACAAACTACTTATACTAAAGGTCACGTGGGTCGAGTTTCAACATTTCGACAAAGTTAATGTCTCAAATAGATAAAAGGGTGATTGTAACCTTTTTATTATGACAAAAATATTTGAGTCGAGGGGTGAATCAGGATTTGAGAAGCAAGATAGGCCATGGTGTCTACAAATTTATTAGTGGAATGTATGATGGTTTGAAGTTCATAAAGGTAAAGGTAGTCAAAAGTATATCAACATGAGTTTTATACTTTTGAATTATCTTGTTATGAAACTGGTATATACCATTAACTTAGTTTACAACCAATTGAGAATTGCCAAAGATATTAATTTATTTAACATCTAAGGCGATGGTGGTTTAAAGACCTAATACGAGTGCTTCATATTAAGCGATATTGTTAGTATAATCAAAATCTAGTTTGAAATATAATGTTATAGGATCATTGTCAAGAGGAATGAGGATAAATCGCACCATCAAAGAATAAGGTCATCTGGTAAATGGTATTGTCCAAAGAGAGGGTATCGATGGATTCATCTGAGAAATTGAAGTTAGAGGATTGATTTCTAGAGAGAGATGAATTTGTGAGTTAGTTAGCATGGTTTTTCCTTTAACATATTTTTTATGGATGAATTCAAGTTCTAAGTTTGGAAGAAGCATTATCCAATGCGTAACACACCGATGTTGGTAGGGTTTAGCATACATGTAATGTAAGGGGTTGGTATTGGTGATAACAAGGTTTTGTGGTTGAGTAGGTAATGAAAAAGTTTAGTGGTGACAAAAACTAAGCCTAAGCAAAGTTTTTGGGCATGAGTATATCTAGTTTTATAGTCCCAAAGTGTATGACTTATATAATAAACCTCTTTCTCCTGTGTTTCTCATCACGATGAGTGAGAAAGGTACCTAGTGAATGATCAGTGTAGAAAAATTTAAAGGTAAAATGGTTGGTCATCCTAAAGGGGAATGAGCATAGGTGGTTAGAGGAGGTAGTGTTTTAAGGCATTGAATGCTTTGTGGCATTCATCATCCCATTTGAAGGAGACATCCTTTTTTAGGAGATGATGAAATGGGTGGCAATGGTCGAAAAGCTATGAAATAAAGTGACAAATAGATTATAACTTTCCTTGCAAAGTATGAAGTTGATGAAGGTTGGTGGGTGGAGGAATCTTGAGAAAAGCCTTGATTTTAGCGAGATCAACTTAAATGCCATGTAAAGAAATGATAAAACAAGAATCTATTTAAAGAGAACCATGAAGACACACTTCTTAGGTTAAAGGAGAACACAATTCTTGATGAGACGATTGAAGATGACCTTAAGGACAGTAAGATGTTCGACTTGATGTTTGGATTTGGAAAGAATATCATCAAATTAATCTTCCAATATGCGATGCATAATTTCATGAAAGATATAAGTCATAGCCCACCGATATGTAACACCATCATTTTAAAGGCCAAATGGCATGACACGATAGTAGAATGTCCTCTGAGGAGTTATAAAGGTGGTTTTGTGTTGATCTTATGGGAAACTAATATTTGGTTATAACCCGAGAAACCATCCATCGAGTGATAACATCTCATGGCTGGCGGTGAGATCAACTAGTTCTTTAATTCTAGGTAGAGGAAAGTCGTCTTTGGGTAAATCTAAGCTAAGGTCATGGAAATCCATGAAAATGTGGAGTACCCTATCACTTTTGTGATAGGAACAATGTTAGAGATCCATTGGGGATAATCAATGGTAGGATGAAGGAAACCAAAAGGAGGCGTTGGAGTTCTTCTTTGATAAGAAGGGTAATGCGAGGATTCATTTTCCGCATCTTCTATTTCATGATTTTTCTTCAGGAATAGTTACGATATTATGGACCACAATGTTTGGGTCAATACCATCCATATCAACATAGGACCAAGAAAAAGTGTTGTTATGATCCCAGAGAAAATAAATGAAATCTTCCTATTCAACAACATCTAAATATTGGCCTATCTTTAGAATGTGTGGGTCGTCCTGAGTGTTAATATTGATTTCGATGGTTGATTCATTTAACATGGTTTGTTTCTTAGAAGGTAACGACCAATGAATATACAAATATTTTTCACCAAGGTAGGTGAGAATAGACTCATCATCCTTACATTGAAGGGCGTTAATACAAGGTGTATCATCATTAATCATGTTAGGATACAGGAAGGGAAGAGAAAAGGGAGCCTTGCCATCTTGTTGATACGTTAGAGGTCCTAGGGAAATGGTGTTCATGAAAATTTTTTTAGGAGGAATGGATTTTGGATCCATAGACTTTGTAGGTGAAGGTGGTGAAGTTGGTGAATGGGGTGGAGAAGGTTTATCATCCTCAATTAGTTTGACTCGGGCCTTCTTGGGTGATGATTTGACAAATCAAAAACACTTGTGTTCTTTATGTTTATGAGTGGCGCATGGGATGATAGTATGACCTTCTTCATAAAACCAAATCCAAAGCCCTTCCAAGAACAACAATGGAGGAAGGTATGGGTGAAGCGTCGGTTGGTGAGATATTGAAGGTCGATGAAAATGGTCGAGTTTGGGAAGGTGGCCGGGTGAGTAGGTAGAAGCATCAAGTCCCTCATATGTTAAGTTGGGATGAAGGAGGGGAGGACTGTAAGAGGAAGACCTCACATATGTGATGATCATAGTGGGGTGTTAGTGAAGTTTACCATACTCTTGAGGAGTAAGGAATGTGTCAATTTTATAAAGGGGTAATCTCTTAGAGTGAGATGTTGAAACACACCTTCTAAGGGATTGATAGTTGATATGAGGGTAGCCAAGATGGATGAATTATTGGATGGTGGAAAATAAGAAGTAATGGTTGGTTGAGAAGTAGATGGGTTGGCATATGGGTTAGTTGCAAATGTTATGATAGCGGTGGGAATAGAGGAGCTAGGTATGGGAGAGGTAGTGGTAATGTTGGTGGATGGATATGGAAATTTTGTAGATAAGTTTCCAAGATGATTCGTGAGTGGATGAATGGGATAAGTAATATTGTAAAGTGACGGGGTTCTGATCAAGGAGTTTTGTAAACTCCTCATCACCGGTGTTGATGGTGATAGGATGACTAGGATCCATGGGTGATAGAATGGAATGTAACGATGGGCTAGGTGATGAGACCGAGAATATGCCCATTAAATGTATAATAAATGATCTTATCTTACTCTCCTTTCTATTAAGTTTGACTGCATTTTGTGACTTTTTTATCTACATATGAGTTAGGATGTAATTTTCCATCTTTTGTTCATCATAATTCTAAATTTTAAAATCTCTGTAATTCCTAGCAAAGTGTTTTAGAAATTCAGTTTTGTAATAAAGCAGGTCACAATCAGGTGGAAGAATGAAGTATGAAGCGGTCAACATGTTTTTCAAAGCATTTGTTTTAATACAACTTAGTTCTGGAACTTCCAAGCTAGTTCCGAACTCCATTACATAGTCACAAGCTTTATCACCTAGTTCTGGAACTTTTAGACTTAGTTCCGGAACTCTAGTACTTATTTTTGAAATTATCAAAATTAGTTTCAGAACTCCTACAGATAGCTCTGGAACTCTCTTGGTTAAACCTAGAATGATTTCCTTTAGTTCCAGAACTCTTATAAAGTTATGGAACCGATAAAAATCTATTCCAAACAGCCAATGATTTGTCAAATCAATGATCCTATCAATCGAGCAGATTAGAAGACATCCGACTCTCCATACTTGTAGATCTAGGATAATTATCACACACAGATGTCGTCACCATGTTCCAATTCAACATCTATTCTAGGCATGATTTAGTTCCATCGTATCAGTGGAACAGTTACGGCCATAAATGCACCCTGGAAAAAGTATATACATACAGACTTGCAGATAGATTATATATAGCAATATAGATATAGAACAAGAATATAGATATAGATTGATATACACAAGATCCAACATGTTTTTGTAATGCATAATGTTTTATCAATAAAATAGCCATTTCTATTTTGAGAGAAAATTAAGTTGTCAATCCTATTTCAAGGTGGAGCAAGGGCCCACTCCTCCAAGAACCAAGATCCTTGTTTTTGTTGGTATTTATATTTTTAGAGCAAATAGCTTAGATCTATTAATTTTGTATCACTTTCAATTCCTTAAGTTGAAATTTGTTGTAGACTTGTCCCTGTAGGTGTTCTAGATTAAGTTCTTATTTCTTTACAATCATTTTTCTAGGCATTCTCAATTGTGTGTTTATTTCTGTAATGTTTATTTCCAGCAATTCCTTTCTGCAAAGTGTGTTTACTTCCAAGGCAAAGTGTGTTTATTTCCAGCAATTCCTTTCTACAAAGTGTGTTTACTTCCAAGGAAAAGTGTGTTTATTTCTAGCAATTCATTTTTGTAAAGTGTGTTTACTTCCAACATGTTTTCATAGTTTGATTCCAATAAGGTTTTTAACCAAGAAGTCCTTAAGACATTGAAAATATCCCCATAAAATACAAAATACCTATAATCAATTACTAGATCGCTAAGATTCTTCTTGTTGCATATAGCTTTAGACACACCCCTAGTTTGAATATGAAATCAACATAAAGTTGATTAAATGAAGGGAATAACAACACCCATCATTTTTGGTGTCATTGTTAGGGACCCACTAGTTAGAATTTTCTAATTAGGTGTCAACAAGAGCAACAATCATACATTTAGTAATTGAAGAAATATTCCCTAAGCTATCACAAAATTTATGAGTAGACCAAGAGACTCCAAGGGTAGATTTCTCCCAAAAATATCTGAACAAAAATTAACATCATCCTCTATTTTAAATAAGGAAGTTGACCAAGAATTGGAGGCACCATTATCCACTGTAAGACAAGAAGAAAAATTGTCACCTTTTGAATTCTTGGATCACTCACCAAGGAAGTGGAACTTTTAGGAGAAGGATTATTTCTCAAGATCCATTTAGGTTAAGTTTTGATTCTCAATTGAGTAGTCAACCTCATACTCCTGATTTTTCATCTTCCCCAAAGCAACTCACATACCACATTGATTGGGAAAAAAGTTTAGAAAATACTTCAGAAATGGCACAAGAAGTTGAAAGGGAACTTGATAGGACCTTTACTTATCCAATTCAATTAGATGATGATGATACACCAATGAAAAATATTTCACCTACACATTTACCCACATTTAGAGGGATGTCATTTGAAGGCCCTGACCAATTTTTGTTTGAGTTTAAGGTACTATGTCAGACCTATGACTATAAAACAGATAATCAAAAACTTAATTTGTTTCCATCCACTTTGAAGGATGCAGCAATGAGGTGGTTTATGGGATTAGAATCCAAATCTATTACAACTTGGGAACAAATGGAAATTTCCTTCCTAGAAAAATATCAAGATTATTGTAGAGGGAGAAATAGGAAGGAAGATTTTTTCAAAATCAAGCAAGAGGAGGATGAGAATATAGAAGATTATTTGGACATATTTCTATTTGTAAGTAAAAGGTGTGGATTTGTACTTCAAGAAGAGTTAAGTAAAACCATTATTCTTACAAGTTTGGAAGATGAATCTAGGGAAGCTCTTAACTTGATAGGAGGTGGAAACATTGATCAATTAAGGATGAATGAAATTAAAGACATTTGTAGAAGTTATTCTAGAACAAGGGGTGGAGCTAGGAAGGGAAAAATAGTGAAAAGTTTGAATCCAGATATGAACAAACTAATGGATGAATTAGCAAACTTTAAAACAGACATTTTAGTTCAATTAACCTCTACTACGGATGGATTATAAGCTAAAGCATATTCCAAAACTGAACCATTAGCCATGTATTATCCTAGATGCAGGAATAAGCATGCCATAAGGGAATGTCCTTTGGATAAAACAAAAGTATGTCTTATTTTTGAATCTAAAGAACATGATATTCATGCTTGTTCTCTTCTTCCACTCCTAAAGAATCAACTCAAACAAACCAGTACATCATCCACAACAAAAGAATTAAATTTTGTCTAGAGACAACCTACCTAAGGACAGTTCATGTAAAGGTCATCTCCTAATCCTTATATGATGTCATGGGCTACTCAAACAGTACCAAAAAGTTGGGGACAACCACCCTGGGCCCCTCAGCCAACTTGGAATCCCCAGATTGGGCAAGTCAAGCTTGGTATACCCAGGGACATCAAAAACCATGGACTGGTCAAAATAACCAATATGCTTGGTCACAACCTAGATGGAGTCCTAATAACTATGCTCAAGGGAAAACATATCTTAATCATAATCAACAAGCCATAATGGGTGCCCCAACACAAAATTCACAAACTGAAAATGTGGTTTAAACAAAAATGTGAGCAAAACCAATAGAAAACCCAAGAAATAAACAAACAACTCCTATCCACAAAACAGAACCAGAAAAATTAGTTGATCTAAATGTCATGGATTGTAAGGATATTCAAACTAGATCTAGAAAAATAGTTAGCAGTCCACCTATTATCATCAATGAAATGATAGAAGAAACTAAAACCCCTAGTCTGGTTGCCCCCAAGAAAGATGAAAAAGAAAGAGATAAGGAACCAAAAAGAAACTCTACTAAAACTCCATTTCTAGAGAGGTTTAAAGAAGCTATAGAAATCAAGGAATCTGAATTGGTTTAGGAACTAAGGAGACTAAATATTGAAATACCACTATTACAAGAAATTAAGGACATTCCAAAATTGAACAAATTAATCAAAATGTTGTGTTTGAAAAGGCCTGGAAGAAAGAAGCAGTACCCCAGGACTATTAAGCTAGATGGGAAACTTGTTGATTTATTAGTAGGAAAGGTCCTACTTCCAAAATATGGAGATCCTGAAGCCCTTTTATTTATGTCTCTATAGGGAATAAAGATATACATAATGTTTTGGTTGATTTGGGAGAAGCTATAAATTTAATGACAGTGGAAACTCTGAAAACATTACCATTAACAGTATACAACATACTAACACCATATTGCAGATGGAAGACCAGTCCAGAGAAAACTAGGAGTTATTGAAGATGTGGTGGTTATGGTGGAGTCATGGGAATATCTAATTGACTTACTTATATTGTAGACAAAAGGTAAAACATTGGGTTATCCCATTATTTTGGGTAGACCATGGTTAGCTACATACGATTCTTGCCTTAATTGACTATAGGTTAGGTCATATGTTGATCAAAGAATACTTGTTAGAGAACACACAAGGAGTCCATGTGGGAGAGAAGGCTAGGATCAATGGCATGGAAGGACAGGAAGGACAGGAAGGGCCCGTGTGTGGAAGTAAATTTTAGCATTCAAGACTTAGGAAATTTTTAGGATGATGACCTATTTTTAGAAGATGGCGTGTGGAACACACCAACGATGCAGAGATGTGCACACCATGCATTGTCTATTTTTGGAGGATCGGATCAAAGCATTTTGCATGGAGACAAGCTAAGAATAGGATTAACACTTTAGTTAATTGTAAGAGGCCTATAGATAGCACACTTGTATGTATGGCTATGCCTATGAATAATGCATGGCTATTAATAGCATGTGGCCTATTTCTGGAATAGATAAGTGGTGAAGGGAAAGTCCCCACCCTATATATAAGAGTGTGATGGATGTATGAATATATAGAGATATACACATATGACTGAATTACTATAGTAGGTCCATACATGCATTGGTATCGTTTGACATTATTGTAAGGAGCTTCGTGTTATTAATAGATGGAAGATATTGGTTGAATCTAAGTGTCATTCATGTGTGTAATTGAGTAGTGTATGTTATTGATTCAATCATGATTATTATTTAATGCTTGTTCTATCATAGATATGAATGTAGTATACAATGTAGAATGATAGATTAGTTATGAATCTATATGTTTCTTCCTTCATCATGCTAACATCATGTTACTGATAACCCTAAAGAGGACTGGTACCTTTACACGCTTCGGGTGAGCACTCGGTATGGGCTAAGTGATATGTCGGTGCATCTAGGATTTATGTGATAAATTTTAGCTACATCATTGATTCCATTGTTTCGGGACCTATTTTTCAGTTGTTTTTAGGATGGTTCACAATGAAGACATATCAATTAACTCTAGCAAGTATTGAGGAATGGATACATGATCTCAAGGAAGAATATGCAAGGAGGTTTAACAGTGGATCCGAGTTTTACGCACACACTTGGGTGGAATAGAATCTATCGATAGCTTATATGAGATTTTTTTCACCATCTTTCTAGTAGAATTATACGAGTGGCTTACTGCTTATGTATCTTAGTAGAATTGGAGGTATTGCAAACTTGTCTTGATGTAGGAAGAATTTTAGGCACTTTATGATGTTGATTTGATCTGGACTCATGTTGTGGATACGTGGTTTCATGGTGTTCTAAATAGTTATATTATGGAATATTCAATTTTGATGTACTATTTCCCGGAGGGTAGCTAATTCCAATTTTTGTGGTATCCAAGAGGAGTATATTTACGAGGCATCCCACTAGCGATCAAGATCTTGATGGTAAATTTGAGCCTAGAGAGTAAATCGGTGGCTAACTAAACTTCACCATGCATGAGGGAAGGAACAGGTTTGGTGAAAGATTGTAGACCTAGAGCAGCATCGAGAGGCAAAGAGAGGAAATGTGGCTTAAGTTTAATGAGGTGCATGAGAGGGAGATAGAGAAGTAACGTTACATTGCATAAAGTATGGCGTTGAGGAGAGAGATGGCTCGTGAAGGATTTATAGCTCACGTAGAAGATGTGGAGCCAAAGCAATGGGAAATCCCCATCTTGGAAAAATGACAAAGATCCCCCTCACCTCACACAAAGTGTGCTAGAAGAGACTACATGGACTATGGGCACACATATTAATCCAACTATTAACCTATCCCTTATGCTTGGTTTTCCAGTATCTAGTACGACAAGTAACTAGAAAGCTAATTTGGGAAGTAGGAGAGCAGGAGTAAGTCAGGGAGCAAGTACATCAATGGTAGGACAGATGAATTCAATGATATTTGGAGGAACATCCTTAGGTGCATCATCCACATAGAATGTGAGCATGCAGAATGTTGGATTCACCTTTGGAAGTGGAACTACCTCATAGACAGTAGGGGTTCAGTATAGTACTACTATTGGAGCACAAGGGAGTACATCTACAGGTCATATTCCTACTACAAGTGGAGGATTAGGAGGTATAGGTGGTTCTATTTTTGGTGGATCTAGTGGTTCTAGAGGCAGAGGGAACACAGGAGGTTCTGGATCAGGTGGTCAAGGTCCGTAACAACCACAAAATATTTATATGGAGATGTCTCTTCGTCTCCCAGTATAGGGGTATAAAGGATGCTTTGCCAAACATGTGAAAATATATGAAATCTTGTGGCACACTAACGAGATCATGGTTCTTAAGAATAAGGCAAGTCAATTTTCTACTACATTATAGGGACGTACACACACAGCTAGTATAGGAAGTTTGACCCTGATCAAACTTGTGTAGATTATGCAATATTGAGAGATTCTTTCTTGAAAGTGTTCCATATCCTAAGTTTGAGCGAGAAGAGTATTATTGTGCTCAAGGATATCAAACAAGGAACTACGAGAGTGTACGTGAGTATGATGCTCATTTTAAGACACTTCTATCTAAGCTATCTTATGATATTCACGCTAGCCAACATGCACAATGGTTTGTTGGAGGATTGATTACACCATTTAGAAGGAACTATCACGTAAGACATACACTAATCCGTGTAAAGAAGCTTGAAGCATTTTTACATGCTAGGTAGTTGGGAGCATTGACACGGTGTTAGTCCATTCTTAGAGGCACGGATTAAAGTGGAAAGCAGTTAGAGAAGCTATAAGAAAATTCAGCAAATGAAATGCACTCAGGAATTTGGTGTACATATTATGAAGTGGAAGGTCACACCAAGGATAATTGCCCTCACAGATTTGTAAGCTCATTACTGTTGGATTATGAGATCTTTCATTTGAATAATGATGCTAGTCACTTTCCTTTGTTACAATGCTTGATAAGGAAGAATGCATCTTGCTTTTGCAAGATTTACAGGTCCACAACCCATGATACTAAGGATTGTCAGCTGATTTGTCAAATCTAGGATGTTATAGACATTTGGGTACAACAGACAAGTGTAATAGATAATTCTAAGGGTAAGAATGAGCACTAGGATCAAGATCATAATCCAACATGCTATGATAGGAATGAGGGGTGTTTTGAAGGAGGACATGGAATGGGATGTGGATATCATGGTGGATATGGAGGATGAGGCCGTGGTGGAGGAAGAGGTGAGTTAGCTCATAGAACATGTTATACGCGTGAATCTCCTTACCACTATAGGTGTGAATGTCCTTAGAATATTCCATGTTATTTTTGCAGGAAGAACCATAGCTATGAACAATGGCCAAACTTATATGAGCATCTCAAGTAAGCAACATAATAAAGAAAACAAAGGTGTCGGGATGGTTAGAATCCATCGCATGGTAGAAGATCAGTGGATGCCCAAGATAGCAAAAGGACTTGAGGCATTAACAGTGAAGATTACTACATGCACTGAAGTGGCATGCATAAGAGAAGCATTACACTAGAAACCTACGATCACCAAGGAGGAGGTTTTGCATGCAAGGTACCTAGATCTCGCTCATTAGAAGGAGGTTTACCAAGATACCATGGAAGTGCTAAGGAATATTCAGGGTGAGATACAATACTTAAAGGAGCAAAAGAAAGCATCAGAGATAGTCCAAATTGATATCAATGATCTGTAAGAAGTGTGTAGAATGTTTTGCTAGGAGAACATTATCCCACTATTAGGAAGTTGGTTACATAGGAACACTCCACACGTAAATTTTGAAACTAGATGATAGATCATGCATGCAAATCTTTCCCTTGATAGCATTGACTATGATACGGAAATTACTTTGAATACTATTGTGGATGGGTGGTTATTGAGGAACATATTGATTGATACAGTGTAGAAGTAAATGTGCTTACATTAGATGCATGGGTACAAATGGGGAGGCCTCCATTGCAGCCATCATCTAATGTGTTGTTTATGGAAAAATTGACTAAGGCTACTCCCATAGGAGTTTTGAAGGATGCATATATAACCATACAAGGGGCCAAGTTTAATGGGGATTTTGAGGTATTAGCACTTGCAGAAGTGGACAATTTTCTAGCCTTGCTTGGATGCCCTTAGTGTTATGCGAATAATACTGACTTGAGATTCAATAAGGGGTATATTAGCTTTGAGAATGTTGGTGAGAAAATTTTTCGGGTGGAAAAACTTGTGGATTTCTTACCAATGCTCTGGGAATCTAAGTCCCTCTACTTAACCGGTGTAGCTACCGTATATGCATGCACATGAAAAGGTGGATTTTGTGGTGGTCTTTTGATCGGGGATCCAACAAGGGCACTCCACTGACCCTACGAAAAAGCTAGCAATCTCTTACTAGGGAAGAATTTGTCTAGAAGTGGGAAAGGGAGTGAGAATTGAGGAGAACCAATGTTTCAAGTAAGAAAACACCAATCAGAATCACATGCAAATTTCAAAAGAAAACAAATCTAAAAAACAACAAGACTAAAAATAGAGCTTAATGAACACAAAGTACCAATAAACTCCTCAATCAAAGAGGCTAAAATTCCTTCTTCCTTTATTGAAGCTCAAGAAGAATTTGTACATAGTGTGGGAATGGAAGAAATTGAGAAGGGGGAATAGAAGAAAATGGCTATCTCCTTTGTTCTCTCAAGGTGCAATATACTCTTGAGTTTACAAGATCAATCACCAACCCTTTGAAATGGGAATGGCTTTACAATTTATAGAATAGAATATGACTCTTCATCTTCCTCATGACCTTTCAAATACCTTAATATGACTTAAGACTGTTCATATTCCACTTTAAATATTTAAGTCCCTTTTATAATAGCAAGGTGACTTAATTTACATTATGTTTCTAAAGTCACTTTTAAGTGACTTAAAGGTATATCAAAAAGTGCAAACCCCAATGAAGAATTAGAAAATTTGAAAGTGAGAGAAAGTTGGGGGAAGAGGAGAGAGAAAGAGAGAGAGAAGAAGAAGAGGATATGTCCCGATGAAGTCTGTTGATCCTCGTTGATGGAAAGCTCCAAATGCAATGAAGTTTTGAATGTCCCATTGTGCCAAAACTTCCCTTTGAGTGTGACTTACTATTTTTAGTAAATGGTCATTTCCACTATTTTCTACTCTGGATAATCATTCTAGCCTTTTGGAGATCTTCAGTGCACACTGCTCTTTCCATAGCCACTTTTGATGAAGACTTGCCAAAAATAGCAAGCATGTATAGGAAAACTTACTATTTTTAGAAAGTGTGTTTCCAGTGCTTGATTTGTGATGGAACATACTTTTTTGGACTCTTCTTGTCATTATGATCACACCCTCCAAATTTCACATAGTTTTTCCCACTAGAATGCCTGGAAATAAATTTTGAAATTTTGACCTGGCAGTGGCTTCGGGCACAGAGTTGTCATGGCGGCCATTAATGGAGCTCAAAATTTGTAGGTCTGTTTTTTCTCTATTTGCAATGAAAACAACTCCATTGTGATAGGTTTTTCATTTGGAACTCATGTGCAAGTTTTTAGCTCATTTCCATTGCTGGAATGATGGGAAATTCGACGAATGTGAGTCGGTGCACAAAGTGAGGGTTTTGTTGGAGCAAATGATTCTAGGCACCATTTGACCTCTTTTTTTGGATCTTGATCACCTTGAAAAATGAGGAATTCTGCAAAAGATGGCATCTCGATCTGACTTGTATCTTGCAAGATATGAGGATTTTTCGATCGGGTGACTTCATGGTTATCTGGCAAAAAAATCTCCATTTTTCTCTTCGTTCTTCATCATTTCACTCCATTTTTCTATGAGGCCTAAATATTTCTATGCATTCATGGTTTTAAGAGTTTATGTGGCCATGGTGGAGCTGGTTCAGAGCAACAATGGTGGACCGGGTGTCTGGACAATCATGCATGGAGCCATGGCAAGGTGAGGAGTTCTGAAGGAGAAATGAGAGGAAGAAAATGGCTAAGTGCTAGATTTAAACTTTCAAAACATGCACATGGATGGGCTGGGTGAATTTTTATGTCCCTGATGTCCTGACCTCAGGGATGTGAGGGACATCAATTTCCATGGTGGTCAAGGTGATGCCATGTGTCCTCGATCCGACGACAGGGATTTGCTTGAAAAATGCACCTGGGGCTGAAACTCGGTCACGTGGGTGTCCAAATGACTCCTCATAGGGGCTGGGTGAATTTTTCCATGTCTGATGTCCCCCACCTTAGGTGCATAAGGGACATCAGTTTCCACGGTGGTCTGGAGGTGACACGTGGCGCCCGATCCAACGACAGGGAATGGATGCTCCAAAAATGCACCTGGGGCTGAAACTGATCACGTGGGTGTCCAAATGACTCCCCATAGGGGATGGGACATTTTTCAAGGTCTGATGTCCCCCACCTCAGGTGCATAAGGGACATCAAATTCCACGGTGGTCCTGGAGGTGACACGTGGCGCCCGATCCAATGGCAGGGAATGCATGCTCCAAATAAGCACCCGGGGGCTGAACTGTCAAGTCTGGAGGTCATATGAGGGTCCCAAGGTCACATGAGGGCTGGGAAATTTTCCAAGGGTTGATGTACCTGACCTCAGGGACATCATGGGGACATGAAATCCCGCCAGGCTCTAGTGGCTGACACGTGTCCTCTCGAAAAAATGACTAAGTCTTGAACTGCCTTTGAGAGGGTAACTTGGAATGCAGATAACTTGAGCTCCCGGTGGAATTTATTGGTGAAATTTTATATGATCCTGACTGGAAATGGAATTTTTAATCCAATGATGTGGGTCTCATGTCTTAATTCACCATATGATCCCTGAAAAATCAGATTTTTGATCTGGGACTCCACTTGTGCCTGAGAAAAACTACCTTCCAATCATATGCGCCAAGGTGTTGTGAAAAATATTATTTCACCATCATGTAGGTCTTGAATCCTATTTATGAATATGTTTTTTTTACTTCTAACTCCATTCAGCTCTCAAAATCTTCTTCTGAAGCCCAACAATTGTTTTAGGCATGTGTACTACCTAGGCTTGTGAACCCTATTTTTCACTCAGATTGCTCCAAGTCTTGAAAAACTTCTCTAAACCTTCCAAAATCATTTCCATGATGTTATAAGGTATTCCATTCACCTCCATGTTGAATTTTTCCCTTTTTTTCCACTCCAGGGGGTCAATCCAGTCCTGGGAAGGCCAACGACAACCCTTCCCATGACTCCCCAAAATTTACATTTTCAATGAAGTCCTAAAATCACCTAGGGGAATGAATGGAATTTCCTAAATCACCTAGGGGGATGATATAACATTGGTTGGGAGGTAATTTGGACTGACTGGATAGAGTTGGGGTTGCCTAGGAATGATAAAGCATGAAAATTTTGGCATAGGGGTATAGTTGTCGTGCTTGGAAATTTCCAATTTCCCTGTTGCACATTTGCACGACAACAACTGGCTCTAGCTTGGGGACATGACATGGACTGAGAGAAGTGAAGACATGGCATGGGAATCTAGAATCTCAATTTTAGACCATATAGTTCATTGACCAGTGCCTTATCCATTGGGCCTGTGAGTCATGTACAACTTCTAGAAAGGAAGATTAGAAGAAGGAAACACACACACACACACAAAAAAGGAAAAGGAAACACACACACACAAAAGAAGGAAACACACACAATAAAAGGGAAACACACCTATCAATCACCTATGGTACAAGGCGGGGACAACCCACTTTCACTAAAGTACTTTTCATTTCTCAAAAGTTACCCCTAAAGAGGCAACACCGAATGATGATGTTCTGCGAAGCCATTGATGGGTTCCAGAAAGTAGCCTCCTTTCCTTAATTGTTTATGAAAGCCAGTGCTTTCATGATTTTCCTTTACTTTGTAGGAGTGAGTCCATGTGAGCTTCTTGATGCTCAAGTCCTTGCTTGGAAATTCCACTTGCCTTCATGTTCTTTGAAATCGGTTTCATAGTGCCAGTTGCCTTCCATGTTTATCCATATAGCTGATTCTCCATCGAGCATCTCATCACTGCCCCAATGCTGATTTTCATTCAAAATCCTTGAACATTCTTGAGTTACTTTTTTTTCCTAGGTCTATGCTCATTGACATCTTCTCCATGAGAAACATTTGATTCATCCTTTATCTCTACTCCATTGTGAGGCATTTGAGTACTTGAAGGAAGGATTGGAGGAAAACTCATACTTGTCTTGTATGTCCATGGCATGAGTGAAGAGATCAAGAATCAGCTCGGGGTCTTCCACAACTTCTACTACATCCAAGATTTCTTGCACGGAGTTATGCTTCATCATTTCCTATAGCTCATCTTTGTATGCCTTTGAAGAATCTTTATTTTTCAGCTCAAGGAAACTATCTGGAGGGATTACCTCATCATCTTGGAATCACTGCACTCTACCAATCCTTCATCAAAAAGAGCTTCATCTTTAGAGGTCTCAAAACTCCTTTCTTCAATTTCTTCATCATGGAAAGAGTCTTCATCTTCAAATGGGAAAGAAAATATCTCCATTTCATTATTGCATCCATCAATCATTAGCTCAAGAGTGGCATCATATTTTCATCTTGCCTTATCTCAATATGGCCAACCTTCACATTGGTTAAGGCTTCCAAATCAGCTTCACACTTGTCTTGTAGATTTGTGGCTTGCATTAGGAGCTCGAGACTGAACTCAGGATCTTGATTTTCTTCTACGGCTCTAAGCATTTCTTGTATAGACATTTCTTTCAAACCTTTCACGGGCTCATCACAAGCTGATTTTTCTCTCCATAGATGGCCTTGATGAGATCATCCTCATCCCCAAATGGGAATGAGAATAACTCCTCATCTTGTAAAATCATATAAAATGATTTTTCTTCTTGAAAATCATCAAGAACCATCTCCTCTTCCTCATGGTCTACATCATCTAGTGATTTGGGGCTTGTCCTCTTGTAACTCGAATCTCCTCAATGCTTCTTCAAAATCCAAATCTCTTTGGGAAGGCATGTCTGGGCCTATCAAGATGGGGATATCCTCTTCTTCCTCGGTTGCCACAAAGTGATTCATCTTCCTGCTACCTTGATACAAGATGTTAGCTTCCGGCTTCCGAATTTCATACTATGCACCTCATCTTCTTCTCGGAAGTAATTTCTCCATGTCTCCCTTCACTAGTATGGTTGCAAAAGACCAATTCATCTGAATTTTCCCTCCCAACTCTCGGTAGAAATTTCTACTCAGCAACATTCCAAATGAGGCTAGGACATCTACTACCAAAATCATCACTGAAACTTTCTTGTCTAGAAATCTGGTGAGAGCCACCTGTGCATCTTTAACCTTCCCTACAAGTGAGACCTTTTTTTATTCCAAAGAGTAACAAGAGCCACTAGGTGGAGTCATTGTAAGTTTAAGAGCCTTGGTGACCTTCAAAGGCATCACGTTATCTGAGGCACCAGAATCTATTATGCAATTGTTCAGTACATATTCTCCAACAAGAAGGGAGACGTAGAAAGGTTCAACTTTATCAGTCTTTGATGCACTCAGAGAAAGCATGTTCTGTGAGGGAGGTGTAGGTGAGTTTGGTAGCATGCCTTTGGAATGATGAGCTACATCATTGGGTGTTAGACTACCACTCTTGATATATCGAGAACGAACCTCTCAAATTGTTCAGGATGAGTCCACAAATATTCGGTTTCAGTAATCTGCACTTTGGCTTTGTTTGCATATTCTATGAAGTCAAAGGGAGAAGATGTGGACAAGGGGGTGAAGGGACTGATTTTGGAGTTTGGATAGGTTTAGGAGTAGGATTTGATGTTTGAGGAATGGATGGTATTTTGAAAGGCACACTAGGAGCTTTCAAGGAATTAGATTTTGTAGGAGCAGATTTTATTTAGACTTGGAAGAGACATCAAAGACTTACTTGGGATTATGAGGAGTCTTCTTACTTGCTACGAGATCAGGCTCCAACAATGCAGACTTCATGGAAGATGGAAGTGGGGATCCTTGAATTAATTATTTTTTTTTTGGAGTCACCACAGAGGATCATCAACCTTCTTTTTTTTGCAGTAGTGGAGGGAGATGCTCTTTTCTCGGACTGAGAATGAGTGAATACCACACATGAGAAAACTGGGTGCATCTTCTTCATCTTCTTCATACCTCCAAAATACTCACAAATCTGATTTGTGTATCATTCTCAAACTCATCACTTTCTAGGAAATCACCACCTTCACTTTCTTGTTCAAACTCTTCTTCACTTTCTTGAAATCTGCAATTTACATTCATGGGTGGGGCCTCCAAGGTGAGCCTTTGGGGTGCTCTTGCAATCTGATTTTTGTTGCTTCTTTGAGAAGAAACTCATTCAAATAATTCCCTCTTCAAAGAGGCCATCTCATTCACCAACTTTTGCAGTGATGGATTGGTTCTCTCATCTCCAAGATGTTGGGCCTTTCCCTTTGATGGATTCTTGATCTTTCCAGAGAGGATGAGATCATCATCAAATTCAATGGCCATCCTTTGTGCTTCTACAATGTTCCTTGGTTGAACTCTTCATAGGAAAAATCCTACCTCTGGTGATTGAGCATTTATGAAGAATCTCTTGATATTGTTTTGAGATGGTGAATCTTCTTCCGGTATCCTATGAAGCAACCATTCAAAACGAGCCATGAAGTCTCTCATCATTTCACTTTCTCCTTTCCTCATTTGAGCCAACTGCACCAAGAGGTCTTGAAAATCTTCAGTTGATTTAAATCTTTCCTCAAAGGCAGCCTTGATGTCATCCCAACCAGTGATGGATCGGGAAGGTAGGAGGTAGAACCATTCTACTGCTTTTTCTTGGAGGGACTCCATGAACAATCTTACAACAACATCTTCATGTTGGACACCAAGAATTCCACATGATGTCATGAAAGTAGCAATGTGTTCTTCAGGATGTTGTGTGTTGTCACCTTTGAACTTTGGAAAGTTCTTGCGGAACCCATTGGTAGATCATGGAGAGGTGGTTCAAGAGCAAGTGGGCCCGTATTCCTTCCCCATGGAACAATGGGTTGAGGTATTTCTTCTTCATCTGCCATTGTTTCTTTTTCTACTTCAGCTCTTGCTTCTACGAAATTCTTCTTCAAATTCTTCTTCTTCCGTGAACTCGATGTTCAATGGTTGTTGAAAAATTACAGAATTTGAAGGATTTTGGATAGGATTATCAGGTGAACTTCTTGAAGATCCAGATGAAGAGGAGGCTTGAGAGAAGAAATATGGATTATCTCTAATTCATTCTTGCTGATTTTGTAAAGCCTCGAAATTGAAATCAACAACACCTCTTGACCTAGCTCAACCTAGTGTATCTTCCTTCAGCCAACTTTTGGAAACTTTTGTAGTCAAAAAATGAAAGGACACTATGGAATGAGAAAAGTCACTTGCAAAAATCAGCAGTGTATCTTTCGTATGGACTTTCATGAAATCTTTTTTTTTTAATTTTTTTTTTAATATTTGATTTTTTTTTTTTTAGACCTTGCAGTTGTATATTGGGTGTAGATGCTACTAAATCTCTTCCCCACGGTGGTGTGCCAAAACTATTGGCAAGAAAAAATTTGTCAAGTGGAAAAACTTGTGGATTTCTTGCCAATGCTCTAGGGGAATCTAAGTCCCTCTACTTAACTAGTGCAACTACCGTATATGCATGCATGTGATGAAAAGGTGGATTTCTATGGTGGCCTTTCGACCAGGGATCCAACAGGGGCACTCCACTGACCTTGCGGCAAAGCTAGCAATCTCTTGCTAGGGAAGACTTTGTCTAGAAGTGGGAAAGGGAGTGAGAATTGAGGTAGGAGAACCAATGTTGCAAGTAGAAAATCAGAGACTTGCACACACTAGTTAGAAGTTTCATCACATGCACTTGAATTTTAGAAGAAAACAAATCTGCAAAATAACAACAAGACTAAATAGAGCTTAATGAACACAAAGTACCAATAAAATCCTCAATCAAAGAGGCTAAAATTCCTTCTTCCTTTATTGAAGCTCAAGCAAAATTTGTACATAGTGTGGGAATGGAAGAAATTGAGAAGGGGGAATAGAAGAAAATGGCTATCTCCTTTGTTCTCTCAAGGTGCAATATACTCTTGAGTTTACAAGATCAATCACCAACCCTTTGAAATGGGAATGGCTTTACAATTTATAGAATAGAATATGACTCTTCATCTTCCTCATGACCTTTCAAATACCTTAATATGACTTAAGATTGTTCATATTCCACTTTAAATATTTAAGTCCCTTTTATAATAGCAAGGTGACTTAATTTACATTATGTTTCTAAAGTCACTTTTAAGTGACTTAAAGGTATATCAAAAAGTGCAAACCCCAACGAAGAATTAGAAAATTTGAAAGTGAGAGAAAGTTGGGGGAAGAGGAGAGAGAAAGAGAGAGAGAGAGAAGAAGAAGAGGATATGTCTCCCGATGAAGTCTGTTGATCCTCGTTGATGGAAAGCTCCAAATGCAACAAAGTTCTAAATGTCCCATTGTGCCAAAACTACCCTTTGAGTGTGACTTACTATTTTTAGTAAATGGTCATTTCCACTATTTTCTGCTCCGGATAATCATTCTAGCCTTTTGGAGATCTTCAAGTGCACACTGCTCTTTCCATAGCCACTTTTGATGAAGACTTGCCAAAAATAGCAAACATGTATAGGAAAACTTACTATTTTTAGAAAGTGTGTTTCCAGTGCTTGATTTGTGATGGAACATACTTTTTGGACTCTTCTTTCATTATGATCACACCCTCCGAATTTCACATAGTTTTGCCCACTAGAATGCCTGAAATAAATTTTGAAATTTTGACCTGGCAGTGGCTTCAGGCACAGAGCTATCATGGTGGCCATTAATGGAGCTCAAAATTTGCAGGTCTGGTTTTTGTCTCCATTTTGCAATGAAAAAAACTCCATTGTGATAGGTTTTTCATTTGGAACTCATGTGTAATTTTTAGCTCGTTTCCATTGCCGGAATGATGGGAAATTTGACGAATGTGAGCCGGTGCACGAAGTGAGGGTTTTGTTGGAGAAAATGATTCTAGGCACCATTTGACCTCTTGTTTGTTGGATCTTGATCACCTTGAAAAATGAGGAATTCTACAAAATATGGCATCTCGATCCAACTTGTATCTTGCAAGATATGAGGATTTTTTGATTAGGTGACTTCACGGTTATCTGGAAAAAAATCTCCATTTTTCTCTTCGTTCTTCATCATTTCACTCCATTTTTCTATGAGGCCTGAATATTTCTATGCATTCATGGTTTGAAGAGTTTATGTGGCCATGGTAGATCTGGTTTGGAGCAACAATGGTGGACCGGGTGTCTGGACAATCACGCATGGAGCCATGGCAAGGTGAGGAGTTCTGAAGGAGAAATGAGAGGAAGAAAATGGCTAAGTGCTAGATTTAAACTTTCAAAACATGCACATGGATGGGATGGGTGCACTTTTATGTCCCTGATGTCCCTGACCTCAGGGACATGAGGGACATCAATTTCCACGGTGGTCAAGGCGATGTCATGTGTCCTCGATCCGACGGTAGGGGATTTGCTTGAAAAATGCACCTAGGGGCTGAAACTCGGTCACGTGGGTGTCCAAATGACTCCTCATAGGGGCTGGGTGAATTTTTCCATGTCTTATGTCCCCCACCTTAGGTGCATAAGGGACATCAAATTTCCATGGTGGTCTTAGAGGTGACACGTGGCACCCGATCCAACGGCAAGGAATGGATGCTCCAAAAATGCACAGGGGTGAAACTCGGTCACGTGGGTGTCCAAATGACTCCCCATAGGGGATGGGTGCATTTTTCAAGGTCTGATGTCCCCCACCTCAGGTTCATAAGGGACATCAAATTCCACGGTGGTCTTGGAGGTGACACGTGGCGCCCGATCCAACGGCAGGGAATGCATGCTCCAAATAAGCACACGAGGGTTGAATCGCAGGTCTCGAAGGTCATATGAGGGTCCCAAGGTCACATGAGGGCTGGGAAATTTTCCAAGGGTTTATGTACCTGACCTTAGGGATTTTAGGGACATGAAATCCCGCCAGGCTCCTGGTGCTGACACGTGTCCTCTCGAAAAAATGACTAAGTCTTGAACTGCCTTTGAGAGGGTAACTTGGAATGCAGATAACTTGAGCTCCCGGTGGAATTTCTTGGTGAAATTTTATATGATCCTGACTGAAATGGAATTTTAAATCCAATTATGTGGTTCTCATGTCTTAATTCAACCATATGATCCCTAAAAATCGGATTTTTGATCTGGGACTCCACTTGTGCCTGAGAAAAACTGCCTTCCAATCATATGCGCCAAGGTGTTGTGAAAAATATTATTTCACCATCATGTAGGTCTTGGAATCCTATTTCTGAAGATGTTTTTTTTTACTTCCAACTCCATTCGGAGCTCTCAAAATCTTCTTCTGAAGCCCAATGGTTGTTTTAGGCATGTGTACTGTCTAGGCTTGTGAACCCTGTTTTTCACTCAGACTGCTCCAAGTCTTGAAAAAATTCTCTAAACCTTCCAAAATCATTTATTTGATGTCATAAGGTATTCCATTCACCTCCATGTTGAATTTTTCCCTTCCATTCTACTCCAGGGGGTCAATCCAGTCCTAGGAAGGCCAACTGACAACCCTTCCCGTGACTCCCCAAAATTTGCATTTTCAATGAAGTCCTAAAATCACCTAGGGGAATGAATGGAATTTCCTAAATCACCTAGGGGGATGATATAAAATTGGTTGGGAGGTAATTTTGACTGACTGGACAGAGTTGGGGTTTCCTAGGAATGATAAAGCATGAAAAATTTGGCATAGGGGTATAGTTGGCATCCTACAATGGGAGGATTTTCACTCCATTAATGATACTATGAATATTTCTTTCCAAAATTGGGCTCATGGTACATATGAATTAGTAGGGCACGAAGTAAAAAGTGTTATTACACCCAAGAATGGACTTCATGTGGTCCAACAAGTAGGTAGTCTGATACCTTGGTATACAGGGCGGAAGATCTTCTGTATTTTTGAAAGCCATGGAAACATAGTGGAATTAAAAAATTAAGAGAAGAGCTATGTTAGTATATACCTTGCATGGGATAGCAACGCACTAGTGGGTAGTCCACGAGAGATAATCTTATAGAATGGGAAATATTGGAATCACCCTATCTATTAGGTTTATAAGGAACAATGCACCTACGCAGATCTACACTTATTATGGTGATCAACATGTTCACCTCACATTCAACAAAGAGAGACTCTGAAAAATAGGACGAGAGACATTACCACTTTCACTTTGGGTACATAGATTGTACTCTATGCTGAGGATGCACACATGCCTGGTATGTATATGCATAACTACATCGAGAGACCGGAAATTAGAAAAATTTGATTACGGGGATGATCCGACCTTTGACTATTTTCTTCTCAACCTCCAATAGAAGAGGCATTAAAATTTATCTAGCGCTTAACCATGGGAGATAGTGTAAAAGTAGAAAGAGCATATTTAGGAATTATTTAGTGAGACAAACTCCGAGCGCATTTTGAGAACGAAGAAGAAATGGACTTCAAACTACTTAAACACGTTTACCTTGAGAAAGAGAAGGGAAAGATGGTTTACATCGTGGATGATGAGGAAATTGAAAACTTGGATATTGAAAATTCGTAAGGGGTGTGCGAGGTATTGGATGGTGTAGAAAAGGATACATGTGCCTATCATGAACCCATGAAGACAAATAAGGTGAATATAGGTTCGAAAATGAGCCTAAGGTGGCCATAATTGGAGACTATTGGTTAGACTCGAGAGGTAGTAAAGATCATTGAGTTACTCGGGATTATCAGACTTATTCCCATAAGGATATCATGAACTTAAAGGTGTACATAAATCACTTACGGAAATGAGGATAAAGCTTAAAGATGGTGCACACCTATTTAGAAAGAGGCCTTACAGAATTAATCCTAATTTGCGTGAAAAGGTAAAAGAAGAAATTGATAAAATGTTGAAATCTGGAATTATCAAACCCTCAATGAATCGAGTGGGTTAACCCAATGGTGATCAGATATCAAAGGATGGATGAATTATAATATGTGTATACTATAGGTATTTGAATGTTGCATGCATCACCGATCCATTCCCGATGCCATTCACTGAGGAAATACTAGAAGGCGTTGCAGGGCGTGAGATATACTCCTTTATATATGGGTTTTCTGGTATCATCAGGTTAGGATTTCTCAGGAGGATCAAGAAAAGAGAACATTTACTACTGAATGGGGTAGTTTTTCCTATACTATGATGCCTTTTGGATTGAAAAACATGCCTGTTGTATTCTCGCGCATAATTGTTCAGGAATTCAAAGATTTTATTCACAACTTCTTACAAGTTTACCTAGATGATTGGACAATATATGGGATTGTGAAAGATCATTGTGACAATCACACTTAGTGGTTAAATGGTGTAGATAGTTGAGTATCTCTTTTAACATCAAGAAGTGCATATTTACCACACCATTTAGAATATTTTTAGGACATATAATCTGCAAGGAATGTTTTCTCGTTGATATAGCTAAGGTTGTAGTCATTTTAGACCTATAAGCACCTACCAGTAAAAGTGAGGTGTGCAAATGTTTAGGTCATACAAGATATTATATAAAAAAATTCAAAGGGTATGCCAAAATTGCTGCCCCCTTGGAAGAGTTACTAAAGGGGAAAGGTACATTTTATTGGGGAGAACCACAACAGTGTGCGTTTGAGATATTAAAAGGGAGACTTACTACCATGCCCATTCTAGACTTTCATTCATGGATAAACCATTTCATGTGCATGTGGACACCTCTGGCATGGCCATTGGTGCTGTGTTAGCTCAACCTAGAGAAGGTATTGTCGATCATCCAATTTTTTTTGCTAGTAGGAAGCTGACTCATGTTAAACAAAATTATACAACTACAGAGCGTGAAGCTTTTTCCATGATCTATGCATTGCACAAGTTTTGAAAGTACTTGTTAGCAACACCATTTGTATTTTATACAGATCACATGGCATTGAAGTACTTGGTAAACAAGCCCATCTTACAGGGGTGCATATGCAGATGGGTACTCTTATTTCAAGAGTTTGATTTCATAGTTGTGGTGAAGCCAAGGAAAATCAATTCTAGACTAGACCATCTATCTAGAATCAACTCATGAGAGGAAGCAAAAATAATTGAAGAAACCATGCTAGATGCACAATCATATAGGTTACAACATGCCATCGAATTAGAAGACATTTTTGTCTTTTTTTGTGGACTAGTATAGCACCGAGAAGGAATTAAGGCATTAGAAAAAAACGCTTACTATACGTGCATAACCATTTATGTTAATCGGTGGTGACCTCTACAAGTTAGGCGAGAGATGAAGTATTATGCCATTGTGTATTAAAGCATGAGCACAAGCATATTATGGAAGAAGCTCATGGTGGTATTGCATGAGGCCATTATGCAGGTGATGCGACTACACATAAGATCCTATTTGCTAGATTATGGTGGGAGACATTGTATAAAGATTATAAAGAATATTGTAAGGTGTGTGATCATTGTCATCGCTTAGGAAAACTAGGGAAAAGAGATTATATGACTTTTAGACCAATTACTAGTGCAGAACCATTTGAGAAATGGGCCATTGACTTTGAAGGACATATTTTGCTAGCTGCACGCAGATTGGATCGCGTAATATCATTACTTGCATAGATTATCTCACACGGTGGGCAGAAGCAACACCTAAAAAGGACTGTACAATAGCTACAGTGGCTAGGTTTCTATGGGAGAATGTTCTTACAAGATATGAATGTCCTTTAAGCTTGAAAAGTGATAGGGGTACACAATTTTTGAATGAGATAATAAGGATCCTATTAGATGAGTGTATGGTTCCACACCATAAAACTACACCCTACCATCCTAAGGAAAATGGAACTGTTGAGGCTTTCAACAAAATTTTGAGCCAGAATTTGACAAAAATTTGTGATGTTGGAAGAAAGGATTGGGATGACAAAGTGTTAGTTATTCTTTGGGAATATAGAACAACTTATAAGCAATTGAACAAATCCACACCGTTTCAGCTAGTGTTTGGCATGGAAGCCATTCTCCCTATAGAATTTATGTTACCTTCTTTATGCATTACATGCATTGGAGGTCTAGCTAATGAAAATATTTAGAAGAGTGTATTGAGAAGATGATTCAACTAGATGAGCGACGAGCCATAGCACGATGGAGTCAGAAGTAGGAAAAGGCTAGGCAGAAGGCATGGCATGACAAAAACATAAGGGATAAGAAGTTTGAGATTGGAAAAATGGTACTTCTTTATGACTCTAAGTTCTTGCGCCATCTAGGAAAGCTCAAAGTACATTGGTTAGGGTCGTATGTCATCACTCACATACATGAAACATGTTCTTTCTAGTTAGAAGCACTTAATGGAACATGGCTACCTAGTTACTTTAATTGGAGTAAGTGAAGCCCTACTATAAATAAGACTTCTTGGTGTTTGTAATAAGGAAGTATTTCCATTTAGATTAGGTTCCCCTTAATGTATTTCCTTCATTTCCACTATGCTTTGTCAATTGAGTTGTTGTTCTAAAGCATGCTTGCGCACATGAAGCTCATTACTATGTGAAGAATGTTTATGTGCAGATGACTGCACATACATTTAGTGTGGGGTGGTTGTAGTTATCCAAGTAAAAGACCATGGGAATTGAAAGATGAAAGGAATAAGCTGTTATGGGTGTGCTTTAAGTCAAAATAATATTGCTTCTCATAAGTGACCAAGCATGGAGATGAATGAAATGACAATATAATGCAAGACAAGTGTAGGCCATGATAATTACCAAGAGAAGGTATAGTGATGAGGTACTCGGGTGGAAGGGCACATGTGGAAGAAAATTTGTGACCGAGAGGGTAGGAATGCACACTAGAAGGTTATAGCTGGAGTGCAAAGATGTAATGCATGGAAATAAAGAATTTGGTCATTAAATGAGAGGCTATTTAGTAGGTTAAGTAGCAATAAATGCATCAAAATTTGAAAAATTGCAAAAAAATTATATAAGGATGGAATGAAAATTCATTTTTACCATTGTGACTAAGATAATCAAAGGAAAGAGAAATTTTGAAGAGCTAAGTGATCGGGTTAAGGTGCGAAGGGTGTGAAACCAAGCGTGATAAACAAATCTGTGTAAAAAGAATCTTACGTCCTTGGTGGTGAAGGGTTTGAGTGAAGCAAGGAGGTAGAGAGGAGTTAGGGCATGAATTTTCCACCTAGGGCATGATTGAATCGAGCTAGGGTTTGATTCACAAAGTTGTAGAGTTAAAGAGGAGATGTTTGCAAAGGGAAAAAAATGGCACCCAAGAAGGCATCTGTAGCAGAGTAGTAAAAGGAAAGAAGAAGGTGGTCATTGAGGAAGAAGAGATGGCACTCAAAATCCATTTTTCAGAAATGTAATATCCAAAAGGAGTCATCATTGGCCAAGAGTGGGATTCACCCATTAGAAAGAGAAAAGTGAGTGAATACAATCACAAGACCGTAGAGAACAAGAAGGAGCTCAATTCCTTGCTCACTACTAGGATGAACAAGCGTACGGTGGATGACATGCCAGTTTTTGATGATGTAGGTGAGAAGCTTTTGAAGAGAATTGGGGTCTACCAATTATATGAGCTCCCATATTTCGGAAGTATGATCCCTTGTATCAGTGGCTCATGAGCAGAGTGCATGAGGACTTATTCTACTTTGCAGAACATAGAGTTAGAATCTCATTTGTGCTTATCTCATTAGTTACAGGTTTGAAGGCCACAGGAGAGGACATAAAGAATGATCTCATAGATAAATCTATGATCTTGAAGTCTAGAAAAGAGTTTGGATACCTGAAGGGTCCGCGTGGTATGGATATAGACAAATTGAAGAACTATCTGGTTATGTAAGTAGCAACGCACCTTGTTAAAAAGTTGAATGATCCAGAGAGGTGGTCACAGGTAAATACTATGTGGTTACATGTTACACGTAAGATGTCAAAAGGAGCAATCTATAATATTACAGGCTATATTGCAAAACAAATAGTCAAGGAAGTGTACACAGGAGGGAAGATCAGCTTTGGGTTTGTTCTACTATCACTAGTATTCATGGAAATTGGAGTACCGATGAGGGCCGAAGGAAAAGTATGGGAATACCCCATGGAGAATAAGTCACCAGTTGAAAGGTTTAGTAATTATCTATGTAAAGGGGACATGAAATACAATGTAAAGCAAAGGGCGAAGAAATGGTATGACAGGCTCCATGGAGTTTGGAGAATAGTGGCACATCCCAAAAGACTAACCATCGGTAGTAGGGACACAAGTGCCGTTTGTTGTATATCAAAATTTCTATATCATGTGCTTCCCAATGAAAGATGGAGTTTGGATCCCTTGGTGTAAATTTCCTTACACATTCACTGCAAGGTATTTCCAAGCATTTGTTCACAAATTTATAGACATGTGCCGAATGGTATTCAATGTAGATAAGGTAGACTGTGACTACCACACGTTGAGAAAGAATTATGTGTATCCTGGAAGAAGTGCCTTCACTAAGAGGATCATTTCAAAGGTGTTGAATACTAAGCCAATAAATCTGGATGTAGTAGATATAGGGGCAGCGTTGGTGTATCTCTAGTTGAACCCAAATATGGAGAATAACAAATATGTGGAAGGTGAGTTCACACTTCCAACACCACCAAAGGGAAAGCATACAATGGAGAACATCTAAATGCCTAAGCCCTTAGAGCCAATTGAAGTGGACAATGAGAAGGAGGAGCACGAAGATAGTGGTGGTTTAGAGCATAGAGCCGGAGACATCCTACAAATAAGGGTGAAGTATAACGAACCATTACACCACCTCAGCCATAAGAGGGGGATGATGAGGACGTGAATGCAGTCCAAGGGGAGAACAAGTTTAAAAAGGTGTTTAAGAGAACAAGGACCCAAGGTGCTACTCCAACCATGGTGCGTAGATCACCCATACTCTCTCCACGAAAGAGGAAACTGAAGTTAGATAAGGAGGTGGAAGAGTCAGAGGAAAGCACACCTAATTCTCCTACACTCCTAGAGAACATATAAGAACATGGTGAGGAATCAAAGGGAAGAGAAGAGGATGAGAAGATACCAGAGGAGACAATGCAGAGAGAATGTTTAGGACATGGAGACACAAGTGCCAAATTTGGAAGCTAAAGTCCCTAAGAAGCAACGGTCTAGAAGAACAAGTGGGGAGCATATTCCACCAACCATGGGGTATCTGAAAGGATGCATCTAAAATTTTAAGGATTTATTTAGCACCCACTCTAAAGAAACTTTCATGGTCAATGCACACCCACATGGATGATCCCAACTTCGATGTATACGAAGATTCATGCATTTTGAGATAGATGAAGAAGGCACCCCAAGCTACACACATGATGGTAAAGCCTAATGTCATGTCTAATGAGTAGGTAAGCAAACACATTGGTGAAGGTTTATGCTAAATTGGCTAGAAGAAATATGGACAAGGATGTAACAATTAGAGTGCTTTTTGCACGAGGAGCTAAAGACAAAGGATGCGAGAGATAGCACACATAACACAAGAGAGGGACTTTGCATAGAAGAAGAACAAAGTATTTATTAGCATCGCGAGAGAGATTGGGGATAATTTCATCAAAGCAAGGCCAAAATTGGAGGCCAATGTACCAAAATGTTTCCTTCAAAGATACATTATGTGGGAAAGTTGGTGAGCTTGGTACTTGAAGATGAACATCTATCTATGGATGACAAAAGGAAGTCGAGAAATATGTAATGAGAGAAAGTGTTAGTGATGCAAAAGATTGTGTACACTTCAATCTTAGAGATTTTTTTTTATCTTACCTCATGTATCTGATTTAAATACCCATATATTTAAATCCAACATAAGTCTTAATGTAATCCATTTCCGATAACTATCATGAACCATGTGCAACTGTATGAGAGAATACTGAACTTTACTCATTCTCCCTCAATTCTCTTTACAAGCCATACATAAAATGTATCCCTTTGGTTCTCCTTTAATAGATATGATATATAAGTGATAACCCCTAAGTGTGTACCTGGTTCCACCTATGAAATCCACAGCATCTCACAACTTAGATAATGGTGAAATCTCGACAATGTAATCAGCAGTTACACTACCTTGCAAGGTTTTTGAGTCATGTATGCCATGCTCGATTCCATGATGGCACACTCACCATTGGAATCTTGTCATCTCACCTTATTCACTTGTTCAGTTATATGGATTTGTAGTCATTGATGTTGTAAATAGCTACAAGTCTGTCTGAGGTACAAGTCCGATTAACCTACATGTAGTTGTACCTCGATGTCATCCTATGATGCCTATGGGAAAGAAAATGTCTTTGTAATGATTCACATCATTACTAGACTGCTTCCCTTCCCATAGCCATCATATGTTGGCATCGGGTACCAACCCGTGGGGTTTCATCTACCCTTGTAACTTTAACAAGCTTGTACTTAAGCAATACCAAACCACATTTTAAGATCTTGATAAGGAAACTCAGTATAGCTTGTTATGTGGCAGTATTCAAATAACAACCAATGTCATTAAATGGATACGATCATGTAATGGCAGTAGTGAGTTTCCCTATCAAGAGTCTAAAAATGAGACATGGTACCTTAATAAATTAAACAAGACAATTTGTTCTAGTTCCCATGTCTTCATTACTTAGTGAAGCGAAACTAGAGTCCTGTCCCATAATATCATGATAGGTTAAATGCAGTTCCAATAATACTCATTTCTACCTATCTGTTCCAGACATAAGATAGATCACTCTTTAGATCTAAATTCCCAATCTTGTTGTTACTAAAGATTCAAATTCAACCGAATAAAATAATGCCAAACATTATCAAGGAGTAATAACCATTAATGTTATTCTTACTCCTATAAGCAATCATGTGAGCCACATAATCACTCATCATTAGGGACATACGGAGTCATTCCCATTATCCTCCTTTCAATAACACTTATTCTATTTATTAGAATCATGTTATTCAGTTTTACTTCAGCATTTATATATTCGCCAGGTCTAATTTATCCATAAATGAGTCTTATCCATTTTAAGTTTCTTGTTTCAGTAGTAATCCCAATTCTCTTGAGGACTTCTACAACAATGCCTAAACCCGACTAGGTTTATTTGCATAGTTACTATCACCTAGACAATATATTCATTTTTCTTGGATCCTTATACCAATTTCTTGGCATCTAAAGATATATTCTATTAATTCCAGCTATCAGATCATTGCTTATCCTTTGTATGACTACACCATCATATCTTAATCATGGTTGATTTCAACTCACAAATTTTAGGAGCGTAGACACCAAACTTCCATAGTGAATTTGATGGCAAGTACTCATGTTGAGCACATCTACATGTTCCTATCAACAATCTCATCACTTGCATTGGGCATCATACCCACGGTTTCATAGAGGTTTAGTACTCTAGGGATTTAATCATCTCCCATACAATTCTATGCCAACTATATCCCATATCCTATGGGTCCTTTTAGCATTTATGTTCAACTTGATTATTAATGAATTATCTTCATTACATCTTGTTAGTTGGAGTAACTCCATCATAGACGTTCATCACATCATATTTCGAATGATGGTAATCTGATAGATCTTATATTTCATTTCCCATTTTATGGAAAGACAGTTCACTTTAAGTATCAAAGAACATCCGTGTTCTATTCTTATTTATTATTTCACCTTGAAGTATTATGTTGAACTCCTCATCATGTTACGGGAGTTGGATTAGTTTTACAGAGTATTTCAACTTAATTTCCTTAAAGGTTTAAGTGCTGCCCAAAAGGAACATCAACAAGTTTTAAAGACATAACCCTTATATGTTGAACTTTACCTTATCATCTAGAAGGTTCATCGTATTAATTTATCTCTAGTATAGTTACTCAAACTTTGTTAGAAGAATATTCCTTAAGTATGTATACATAAGCATATCCATCAAGATTCATGCCTAGATGATTTCTCATCTACCAAGCATTTAACCTTTAACTGATCTTGTGAGGAATCACAACCTCTTGCTAACAATAATATTAATTTCCCATAAGTTAATCAATTTAGATTAAGAATTCATCAACACTACTCCATAGTGTTTTCCATTAACCTATCCATTGTATTACTGATTTATAACTTCACAATTCATCCATTGAACTTACTAGGTTCACCTAGTCCATAAGATAGTTGTTATATTTCTAAAATAGAGAGAGTTACAACAACCCTCCATTACAATCATCTAATGATCCAATTTTCATAGAATATCATAAGTATAAAGCCATTCTTATACCGACACTACTACAACATAGTAGAATTTATTACAGAGATTGCAGAGAGGCATCAACAGTCTTTCACCGACATAAAGAAAGTATTTATTAATCATTGCATGGAATCTTTACCATGTTACAATATATCATAAAAGTACTCAGTAGATTTTCACAAGAAAACCCTTACTTTGATGACAAAAATAACTTCCTTAACATAAACAAGAATATATATCAATTCACAATTTGAACGCATCTTTATCCTTTAAAAGTAAGCATATGGTTCAATTAGATAACCAATGTGTTTCTTTACTTTACGCCTGTTATCTTCGCTCATTTTCCTACAATGGTTAGACAAGGTCAGTTTGACTGAACTGAGAAAGAAAATTCCATTATCCCATTTATCAATTTATGTCATTAAATGTTAAAATGAATATATACAGCAATAATAATCTCATTCTTACAATTTAATGAATTAATGCAACAAACTTCATACTCCATTAACTTGGTTTGCACTTAATGGTACAACTTCTTTTACCTTTTTGAGTATTCCTCAATTACAGTATCTTAATAATACTTCACATAATTAAGTTTAAGAAAAACCGGATACACATCTTCAAATCCAATAATGAGCATCATCTAAGCAACACTACATATTATAGTAAATACAATTGTAGTCCACAGAGATTAAATAGAAGTATTAAATACTATCATACACGGTATGAATTTATATCATCCTCTTCACAGCTAGAAGTGGTTGTAACTATTGTGGTTTCTCGAATAATTCAACAAATAATAACCTTGGGCATGCAAGGTTATCCATTCTATGTACCTAACCCAACCGGTTTCAGCTTGTACTAAATTACCCATCAAACGAATCAGGCTTAGACACCGTATTCTTATCACTTAAATTCTATGAAGTTTATGCATCATAACTTCATGAACAACATACCCTATGATAATCGTTAATATTCTAATAAGGAAAGAGAATTATATATCTCAAGTTATATCTCCTAATAACTTACAAAATTAATTATAGACATCATTTCTCATTTGCATGGATTTGTGTATTCTCTTAAACAACACATTCCCTTGAGTTATATCTTACTATTTTCCATTATAATAAGAGTCTGAAAACACAACCCCAAATCTTAATTATACTTATATATAGAAGTCTAAACTTCCCAAGGTTGACACAATGACTAGTATGTACTATTCCTCTATAATGGGGTATTGGTACACTTGATTTTATCATCCAGCAGTAATTCATTTAACCACATAAGAACCACATAATACAAATAAAAGGATCTTTGGTAAAATTTGATCTAAAGAAATGGAATCAAACTAAGTTTCAGTTCCATTATTCACCTTATAATGGAGCAGCCATTTCTTAACAAACATATCCAGGGTGTCAACCAACCAAGACCCTTTGGTTTCACATAAGGATTTTCAGCCCTTTTTATAAACATGAAACATTCAACATTTTTCCAATCATTATCCTTCAGGACCCAAGTCCCAACCGAGCTTTTCTAAAGTTTATAGCTGGTTATATATATATATATATATATATATATATATATATATATATATATATGAACCGGATAACTTCCTGAAAGAAGAAGAAATGGTATTCCATACCCGATATAAGATAAGTTAGACTTATTCCTCTAATCCTAAACCCCAATTTCATTTGTTGTTCAATAGTATTAATTCAAACTGGTCTAGTCGACCATTAAAGAAGGTAGCAAATGATTAAATTCCTTATAAATGGAGTGAGCCGAAGACTCGACAAATCAACATTCCATTACCACAACCTATGGCACTTTCCATATCCTAAGAAAAGGAACATTAATGTTGAGCTTACATCCTACACGAGGCTAAATGGTGACAACAAAAGATGCATTTTGTAACTCAGTCACTGTCACTACTCATTTATAATGGAACTAGGAGTAATCCAAGATACTACCCAATAACCTCTCTAAGAGCTACAAGGATCAATATATCAGCCAAGGTTAACATGAAGTGTTACCAGTTCAAAATAAAATCACTCAAACTGAGCCATGTTAGAAAGGTTAATACCCAAGTTTATCTTACAGAGAGGGAGTGACAAGGAAATGCTTTCTTGCAGATCCCATAAGGGTAATCGCTAAGTTGGGTAACTAGAAAACCAAGTCTCAATGAAATGCCTATTCTTTTAACAGTCAAATCGATGGAGCAAAAAGAGAACTATAATAACCTAAGCATCAGATAAAAACACCAACTCATCCTAGGTGTATACCCAATACATCTCTATTTTTGTAAATGAAATGCATAGACCAGAAGTGAAAGAAACAACACCAGTATCTAGAATCATCTTATACCCAGATCTATATATCATGATCTCGGTTAGGTAAAGGATGACCCATGCACACAAAATCAACTTTTGCACAATATTATAACATTTGCACAGAAAACCCATTATTATCTGGGTCAAACTCTTCGACAAAATGCAACAAAACCATTCATTCCAAGTCTTAATAAGTAACATGATTTGGGTAGTATTACAGATAAAATATTTAATACTCAAGTTCAATAGTCATACCATTTTACCAATTCTTTTCACAGAACAATAGAGTATAAAAATAACAACTTCCAACCATCACATACCCACCTTTTTCCTTAGCTCAAATAAAATTGCATATATGTATTCGCTCTAACATCTAATGAAGTAAAAAGATAAAGGGGATAAGGAATGTTTCTTGCCTACAAATTCGATTCCAAAATCCCTCAAGATCTATCTCCAGCAAGCATTGTAGCGACAGAGTTTATGGTTTCAAGACTATCCAAATCAAACCAGCCAACAATTCAACCCTCCTTTCAGTCACATCAAAACGTCTCCGGCCTTATAAATTTCCCACAAAACAAACTTCCTCTTCTGCAAATAGCTACATGAACTCATAGCTTGCTCACCATGCACAGATGCCTGAAGTGGAGCTTTTCCCCCAAATTTCATCAACAAAACAAAATGGAGAAGTTGCATGTGATTTGCTTCCTTAGGAAGCTTTACGGATTTCCATGATTTTAATGTGCAATTAATGGTATTAACTATTGGAGTACCAGTGGCTTATCCAACTACCACCGTCCTCCTACGCTCCTCCAAAATTGGTGGGATTTCTGTAGTTAAATCCTCATTTAACTTGTCCACAAAATTAACTAAATATAGATCACTTAATTTCTTTCAATCACATAGGTCGAATAACCTTTGGAAAGAATGAATTATAATATAGTATAAAACCAACGTTATAAAACATGCATGGCCTTAAAATTATTATTTAAATGCCCTCATAACTCCCAAAGTCCCTAGAGTTACATTATATAATTTTAAATATGTTGGCATGTCCCTTAAGGTCTATGACCTACCTTACGTTATCAATGATCTTACACATAGTGGTTTGGTTATACCATTTTACGGTCATTAAATCAATTGTTCAACTAACTCCGGCATCTCAAAAGGATTACCTGAAAATCACACACTAAATTTTCAATAATTCAAAGGTCCCAAAATTAACATCTCGACCCCAATTTACAAGCTCATGTCAACCAATCTACAAAGTGATTAATCAATAATATGGGTTAAGTGAATCCCTCCACTCGACTCTGATGTTTAAATCACATCACCTTCTAAAGCTGTCACAATGATACATTATCTCACAAATATGTATAATAGTTTTAGAAATATATAGACCAGGCCTAATGTGATGTCATGGCTCAAGATTGATTTGCAGTGATGTATATCACAAAGAAGATACTTTTGACCCATAAGTCATTCACAATACTTCATGAGACTTATTGACTTAGTGCTTACAAGCTTAAGCCAATAACAATAATATTGTTCTAAGGCATTAATTAGCAACAACACTCTTAGTTTAGATAATCACAAGATCGATATCAGTTCTTACTTACCATATCATTCCCTTTGTCTTCTTATGATCATTAAATTATCTGTAGGGTATTACAAATTACATCTTAGAGTGTTAAAGAAGTATTAAAGGGGCCTTGAATAGCTAAAAGACCCTAGAGAAAACAATGAGGTCCGAAAAGATGGATCTCTTAAAGATTTTCAATGGTTAAGAATGAGGCATCAATGTCAAGAGCTAAAGAGCTTGGGAAGCTAATTGTGGATCTTTTAGAAGGAATAATGACATCAATGTCTAATGTTGTGTTGGTTCTATAGAATGAAAAGGGAGAGATTACAAGGGATGAGTTGGAATCCATTGTTGTGGACATCCTAGAAAAAGTAGAACAAGCACTCACTGAATGACAGGTTTTGGAGGCCGAAATAAAGGAGGAGTATCCAGAATTGATACTACAAAGTGATATAGAGGAGGCTATCTCATAAAAATTCTTTATTTGTAAACATTCTTTCATTCTTATTCTTTCCATTATTTTGTTCCTTACTTCAATTTTGGAGGAATACCCATTATCGGGATGACAATGAGATTAGTGTGGGGTAATGTTGATCAGAGAATACTTGTTAGAGAACACACAAGGAGTCCACGTGGGAGAGAAGGCCAGGATCAAGGGGCGGAAGGACAGAAGGACCGGTGCATGAAAGGCAAGTTCAACATTCAAAACTTAGCCAATTTTTAGCATTAAGACCTATTTTTAGAAGATGGCATGCGGAACACACCAATGATGAAGAGACGTGCACAACATGCATTTTCTATTTTTGGAGGATCGGATTAAAGATTTTTTCATGGATTTGAGCTAAGAATAGGATTGACACTTGATTAAGCGTAAGAGGCTTATAGATATCACATTTACATGTATGGTTATGCTGTGAATGATGCATGGCTATTAATAGCATGTGCCTATTTATGGAATAGATAAGCGGTGAAGGAAAGTCCCACACTATATATAAGAGTGTGATGGATGTATGAAGATATAGAGATATACGCATATGCTTGAATTACTTGTAACATGTCCATACGTGCATTGGTATCATTTTAAATTATTGTAAGGAGATTTTGTGTTATTAATGGATGAAAGACATTGGTTGAATCTAATTATAATTCATGTGTGTAATCGAGTAGTGTATGTTATTGATTCAATAATTATTATTGTTTAACGCTTGTTCTGTCATAGATCTGAATGTAGCATACAATGTAGAATGATAGATTAGTTATGAATCTATGTGTTTATTCCTTCATCACACTAATATCATGTTACAACAACCCTAAAGAGGGACACTGGTGCCTTTTCACACTTTGGGTGAGTACTCGATCTAGGCTGAGTGATGTGCTAGTACATCTAGGGAGTAATCTGGTAAATTCTAGGTTACATCATGATATGACTATTTCAAATGGTAAAAATTCTATATAAATTTCATTATATCCATCTACATAACCTTTTAGTGATAATCAAGAGCAATTATGGGTTGATAATCCTGATATTAATGAGAAAACTTTGTCTTCGTTGGCCATGATCACATTGTAGGATCATGTACGAGAGATAGAAGATATGATTAACCCACCATTGAATATACACCAATCATCCTTGGAGCAGTCGGGAATAGTTTGGAACCTACAAAATTAGTTCCATAACCTACAAAATATTTTCCAAAACCATTACAGTTAGTTTTGGAACCATCACAATTAGTTTTGGAACCACACCAACAGTAATTCCCTGTAAATGAAGATAATTTCACTCCAAAGGAATAATATTTCTCTTGGGGAGAGGAAGAATCTGTAGCTTTAGCTTCACATATATCAGGAGATGATGAAGAATTTCTAGAAAGCAAGAGATGAAGAGTTTGACCTATAACAAGATAAGTATCATAATTCTTCTTACTATCCTTTGTCCAACATTTTGTCTCAAGGAAATTTTGGAGATGTTGCTACATATCATATGTTGTTGCCACATGCATGTCCACTAAATACTTTAATGGAACCCTTTCAACAAATTAGTTCATCATACACTGGAACCAAACATGTTGAGATTCATCGAGTAAAATTTTGAATATTAATAGTTGGTTGAAGAATGATGAAGAAGATAAATTGTTTGATGTTCTGAAAGATCATACTAAAGATTTTTCTTGGGATTAAAAATATATGAAAGGAATCCACCCAAGTATTTGCACTCATCACATCTATAATGAAAACATTAAACTAGTTAGGCAACCTCAAAGAAGGATTAATCCAACCTTAAGGGATATAGTCAAACAAGAAATTGAAAAACTATTACAAGTAGGTTTTATCTACCCTATCTCAGATAGCTAGTACGTGTCTCCTCTTGTAATTGTCCCTAAAAATAACGGAAAATGGAGATTTTTGTTGACTATAGAGAACCAAACAAAGCCACACTAAGAGATTATTTTCCCTTACCATTCATAGATCAAGTCTTAGACAACCTTTCAGGTAAACAATAATTTTCCTTCTTGGATGGCTTTAGTGGATATAATCAAATCAGAGTTGCTACTAAAGATCAGGATAAAACTACATTTACATGTCCATGGGGTACCTTTTCCTATAGGGTATTACCATTTGGACTATGTAATGCTCCAACAACCTTTCAAAGAGTTGTATTAGCAATTTTGTAGACCTAACAAATGACTATGTAGAAGTATACATGGATGACTTTACTATGCATGGAGATACATTTGATGATGCCTTGAAAATTTTGGATAGAGTATTGACAAGATGTGAGCAACACCACTTGTCTCTTAGCCATGAAAAATGTTTGATGATGGTTGATGAAGGGATTGTATTAGGACACCATATTTCAAAAAGAGGAATTTAGGTTGATCAAAACAAAATCAAAATTATTTCAGACTTACCTATTCCTCGAACCCCACTGATATCAAGTCATTTTTAGGACATGTTGGGTACTATAAATGCTTTATCAAGGATTTTAGTAAAAAATTCCCCATGTTTAATTTTCTTACCAAGGACTGTGAATTTCTTTGGGATGAAAAGTGTTAACATGATTTTGAAGAAATTAAAGAGAAATTAATAATTTCCCCAATATTGAGAGGACCTAATTGGGAGAAACCTTTTCATATCCAAATAGATGCCTCAAATAATTCCGTTGGGTGCAATTTTTGGGACAGAGAAAGATGAAGAAAGAAAAATGTATGCTATCTATTACCTTATAAAATATCTTACTCACATTGAAAGAAATTAAACCACCATTGAAAAAAAAAAATTGTTGTGATCTATAATTTTAATAAGTTTAGACATTACATTATAGGGTACAAAATATTTATACATACACATCACTCAGTAATTAAATATTTAATGAACAAACTAGTGGTTGGAGGTAGAATAATTAGATGGTTATTACTTTTACAATAATTTGATATTACCATTATGGACAATCCATGTAAATCTAATGTGGTTGTTGATTTATCATCAAGACTAACCACTACATGGGAGAAAGATCCAGATTAAGGAAAACTTTCCAAATGAACAATTGTTTATTATTTCAGCTGATACACCATGGTTTTCTAATATGGAAAATTATCTTGCAACAGGGAAGTTTCCTCCTTCTTTCACCATGAAACAAATAAAGAAGTTAATCAAAAATAGTGCACAATTCAAATGGTTAAATGAAATTCTATTTAAGTGTGGTCCTAATTTGGTTTTACGCAGGTGTGTAAGAGAAGATGAAATATTTGACATCCTCTAGGCATGTCATGATGAACCAAGTGGAGGACACTATTTAGTGAAAAGAACAGCTCATAAGATACTTGGCACTGGTTATTATTGGCCATCTTTGTACAAAGATGTGAAGAAATATATCAGGTGGTGTGATCCTTGTCAAAGGATGGGACAACCAACCTTTACCAATGAAATGCCTCTGCAACCTCAAGTAGTGATTGAACCATTTGAGAGATGGGGGTTGGATTTTGTTGGTCCCTTTAGTCCTTCTTCACAAGGGAAGGAACATATTCTTGTGTGTATTGATTATGTGATAAAGTGGGTAGAAGTGCAGGCTTTAACAAATGCCACTAAGAATTAGTTGTTAATTTCCTTTGGCACCGAATTATGGTAAAGTTTGGAGCACCAAGGAGCATAGTTTTAGACCAGGGACCACAATTTATGTCTAATATGATCCAGATTTCACAATATATTATTAGATCAATCATAGGAATTCATCTCCCTATCACCCACAATCAAATGGACAAGCTGAATTAACGAACAGAGAATTGGAAAACATCCTTACCAAAATAGTTGAATCAGGAAGAAGAGATTGGGTAAAGAGACTACTTAAGCCATCTTGGCTTACAATACAACTTGAAAACTACAACATGGATTTCACCATATGAGTTAGTCTATGAGAAAAAGCCCTTTTTCCTATTGATTTTGAACTACGATACATTGAGGACATCGATTAAGGTGGGTACTAAGTTGGATGTAGCTCAAAAGGAGAGAATCCTTCAACTCAATGAGTTGGATGAATTGAGGATGGAAGCACTTCAGTGACAGAGATATAATCCAATATCAAAGGAAGCAATGACATGATACAAATATCAAGAAAAACAATTCAAATTAGGAGATTGGGCATTCTTTGTTTGATTCTAAGTACCAATAATTCAAAGGAAAATTGAAAACCAGATGGTTAGGACCCTATTAGATTGAGAAAATATTTGAAAATGGTTATATTCAATTACTTCCCATTGATGATAGTAGAAGAACACTTTTGGTCAATGGTCATAGGCTAAAGCTTTATAGGAATCCTCCTACTAAGGATGAATTATTAAGGTAGATTGAAGCAGATAAATAATTTGATCATATGGAAGAACCCAGTTCTTCCAAAATGATCAAATAATTAGATGGATAGATCCAGAATAAAGGGAGGAGAATGAAAACTAGTAAATGGCATTCTCTTCCCCCACAAAAAAAAAAGAAAAATAAAATAACAAGGAAAGAGAGTGAAAACTAGTAAATGGTGCTCTTCCCCCAATTTTTTTGTCTTAGAGATCAATTGAAAACCAGCAATGGCAGTTGATCTTCCCAAATAAATGGCTAATTCAAAATAAAAAATTCTTTGGAATTTTGGTTGTTTTTCTAAATTTTTCCTTTTTGTTTCACTTTTTATGAATGATGAGTCATCATGAAAGAGGGATTACATCATCAAGGATGGTAATTATGTACTTTAAATTATTAAAGGTTAGATTAAAAGTTTACATGCGTGATTCGATTTGATTTAAAAGTTGATATGATGAGTCATCTATTGTACATCATGATTAAAAGTGAGTAATCATGAGAAATATATTGATGGAATTAATTAGCAGCATAATTATAATGAGTTATCATTAGTATGGAATCAAAAAAGTGAAAAATAGTTGTGGAGAAACTTCAAGGAAGAAGAAAAAATTAGGTTTGCATTTCGTAGCTACAAACAAAGTTCCATAGCTAAGTATAGTAATTCCACAACTAAATTCATTAGTTCCACAACTAAGCGAAGATTTCTTCATCCAACCCACACAGATTAAAGAAGAACAAATCTAAATCACCTTTATATCATGGGGATTAAAAATAATTTGGAATCGAGAGGACAATACCCAACTCATTACGATGAAGAAGTGGTAGCTATCTTTCATCAGGAAGGATGGCTGGAATTTCTGAGAAAGTTCCCCAAGTATAACAATGAATTGGTAAGAGAATTCATTATAAATTTAGAGCAATCCAGGACAAAGGTTAGAAATGTTTTCATTCCTTTTTCTATGAATACAATCAGTAATATATCTGGAGTGCCAATTGTGCATGTCCCAAACCCTATCAGAGGGACATTAAAAGACCTAGTTGAAACCCTGTTGAAAAAGGGGGAAGCTGAACCCCAATATATTTACAACATGAAGAAAATCATAAAAGGGGTCAGAAGGGCCAACTTTCCCAAACCCTTTGACAGAGTGGCATTTTGGATAGTCAAGTATTTAACCTGTGATGGTCAATTCGGGTTGGTAGGAAGAGAAGTTTTGAAGATCCTCATATACCTTAGATATGGAGCTACAAAACTAGAATATATAGTAAACCTTCCAGGGTTTCTTTTTGACTCCATCCATATAATGGCCCAGAGGTATTCCTAGGGTGTGGGAACAATCAGACATCATGGGTTAGTGCATTTAGTGTGCCAACACCATTTTCTTTCGAAGAAAAATGGAGAAGAAATGTGGGAGAAATTTCTTAGCAAGTTTAAGTAGAGCCCTAATATTATTAGGAGAGTAATATCAACTCCTACTGCTCCTACAATTAATTTGAGAATTGTTTCCGTTACGGAGGAAAAGAAAGAACTAGGTGGAGAGGAAATACCAAAAAGAAGAAGATCTAGAAGGACTAAAACTGCAGAACCTATTGTGCCTTCTAAAGAAATTCCTTCCTTTGCAGTAGCTACAGGAGAGCTAATATCTATCTCTGATAGTGAAAGTTCACCTAGGCAAGAGAAAGAGGTGAAAATCAGAAGAAGCTCTAGGAGGAGACCTATTTCTATACATTTTGAGGCTCCTCAAAGAAGGAGAATTCATAAAAGGTCTAGAGAAATTCTGGAGGAGATGGAAGATCAAGAAGGGCTAGAAAAGGAAGTTGCTGATATTTTGGGTAGCATGGCCATGACTCCTCCTGGACCAAGCCAAATAGAGATAGAAAAATAAGATGAGAGATTTGAGGAACAAGTTTTCCAAGAGATGGGTGAATCAGCAACACCATCACATGAAGAAGATGAATTGGCATCTTGGAAATGGAAAGGGAAATCCCCTATGGTAGAAGAAGAATGCTTAACCCCCAAGGAACTTTCAGAGAAAGAAGAGAAACAACAAGTTAAACAGGCTATGTTTCTGTCTAGAGAAGAACTCATTATTAGAGAAAAGGATGAGGAGTTGAATTTTCTCAAACTTAAATTGGAACAAAGAGAAATGGTTATTGAGGAATTAACAACTTAGCTCACAAGACTGAGGAATTGACAAGAGCTAAAAAATAGATAATGGAGAAAGATGGGGGATGTCAAAATTCCGAGAAAACAAATTTCTCTATCAACAGTATCTCCACAAACTGAATTAACTTATTGACCACTTAGACAACTATGGGATGATACTTGTAGAGAACTCAAAAAGCAAGACATCCAATGAGGACTTGAAAAGCAAGATAGAAGAATAGAAGAAAGAAAGAAAAGAATGGGAAGAAAAGTTTTACAAAGAAGAAAATGACAAATTTAAATATCTTGTGAAAATACAAATGGTTTGCATGATGAGTGAGAAATTGCTTCAATGCAAGAGACCATCTCCTACATATAATTTGTTTTAAAGGAACAATTCATTCGCTGGCAGTTGTCAAGGATAGCATGTGGCCTCCCACATGAAATAAAAGATGAAGCTGATTTCATGGTAGCCTATTCCTTAGCCAATGCAGAGAAGAAAAATCTTCTCTGCGAATTCTATCTCTGCAATTTCATGCTGGAAAAGAACTAAGGTTTTATGATCAATTTGTATGTAGGGGAGAGCCAGCTTAATGCATTTGTTTTTGTTCTTCAAAATCAGATTGTATGGAAGGAAAGGGAGTCAGAGCATCTGTTGAAGGCTAGTTCATCTGGTCTATGTATGAGGACTCATTATGGTAAACCATCCACCTTTGTTGCACATTTTAGATCCCATGTATTTGATAAAAGGTTCAAGAAACCTTATCTTGCCAATTTGTAGAGAAGTATTAATGCCTTCACCTCTTATGAAGAGGAAAATTTTGAAGATATTTATGAGGCATGTTTGAAAATATGGGAATTGCTCATGGTGGCATTAAGAAGAAGGGAAGTAATATCTCCCACAAACTTAATCTAGAGTTTGCATAGAGTAAAATTCTTATGTATGCTAATTCCTTAGATCAATGAAAAGCACAAGGGCATATGGATGGGAATGAGAACAAGACCTCCACTCCTTCTCACCACCATGTCACCATGGAAGAAAAGAGAACCACAAGATCTCACTTGAATGTGATGCATGGCAAGAGAAATTAGAAGCGGGAGAGCAGGGTATAGTACCTTTGAATTAAATCATTGGGATATTCGATTCCACCATTTGATCTAAGAAATCAAATGGAATTCAGAATATATAACCCAAAATTGAAGATTAAAGTTTGTAAAGGGACTTACAAATAAGTAATTATGAGGGAAATGATGAGGCTAGAATATGCTCGTTAAATGTACAATAAATGATCTCATCTTACTCTCTTTTTTATTAAGTTTGACTGCATTTTGTGACTTTTGTTTGATCTGATATGAGTTAGGATGTAATTTTCCATCTTTTGTTGATTATAATTCTAACGTTTAAAAGCTCTGTAATTCCTAACAAAGTGTTTTGGAAATTCAGTTTTGTAATAAAGCAGGTCGCAATCAGGTGGAAGAATGAAGTATGAAGCATTCAACATGTTTTTGAAAGCATTTTTTCAATACAACTTAGTTTTGGAACTTCCAAGCTAGTTCCAACTCCATTACACAGTCACAAGATTTATCACCTAGTTTCGAAACTTTCAAACTTAGTTCTGAACTCTAGTACTTAGTTCCAAAATTATCAAAATTAGTTCTAGAACTCCTACAGATAGCTCTAGAACTCTCTCGGTTAAACCTGGAATGATTTCCTTTAGTTTTGGAACTCTTCTAAAGTTCCAAATTGATAAAACTATTCTAAATGGTACGGTGATTTTTCAAATCAATGATCCTATCAATCAAGAGTAGATTAGAAGACTTTTAACTCTCCATACTTGTAGATCTAGGATAATTATCACATAGTTGTACATCCAACCATGTTCCAATTTAGCATCTATTCTGGGCATGATTCAGTTCCATCATATCAGTGGAATAGTTACGGCCATAAATGCACCCCTAGAAGAAGTATATACATACAAACCTATAGATATATTATATACAAGAATATATATATATATATATATATATATAGAATAGGAATATATGTATATATTGATATACACATCCAACACGTTTTTGTAATGCATAATGTTTTATCAATAAAATAGCCATTTCTGTTTTGAGAGAAAATTAATTTTTCAAATCTTATTTCAAGACAGAGCTAGGGCCCACTCCTCAAAGAATTAGGATCCTTGTTTTGTTGGTATTTATATTTTTAGAGCAAATAGATTAGATCTGTTAATTTTGTATCGCTTTCAATTCCTTAAGTTGAAATTTGTTGTAGACTTGTCCTCAGTAGTGTTCTAGATTAAGTTCTTATTTCTTCATTTTTTCTGCAATCATTTTTCTAGGAATTCTCAATTGTGTGTTTATTTATGTAATGTTTATTTCCGTAATTCCTTTCTACAAAGTGTTTTACTTCCAAGGAAAAATGTGTTTATTTCTAGAAATTCATTTCGTAAAGTGTGTTTACTTCTAACATCTTTTCATAGTTTGATTCCAATAAGATTTTTAATGAATAAGTCCTTAAGACATTAAAAAGATCCCCCATAAAATACAAAATACCTACAATCAATTACTAAATCACTAAGATTTTTCTTGTTGCATATTAATTTAGACACACCCATGGTTTGAATATGACATCAACATAAATTTGATTAAATGAAGGGAATAACGACACCCATCACTAGGCAGGAAAGGCTTAAGGATAGTGTGGAATATGAGGGTGTTGGCTTGGATATGATTCAAAACCATGTGGGTTAGTGTAGGACTATTAATTTGATCTCTGTAGATGACATAGAAGAATAGAAGGAATGGAGAAAATAGTTTGGGAAGTGAAAACTTGTGTTGTTTTAATTAAAAATTAAAACATAGGAACCGATGATAGTTGGGTAACAAATGTTGGTGACATAGGCTAATTGATGTAGGTTACGGTGACTGATACTAGTTAATGTGGAAAATCAAAAGTTTTATAAATGTGGCAATAAATGATGAAAATGAAGAAAATCTAGGTTTGACAGTGATTTCAAAGACCCAAAGGTATGGTGAAGTATCTGAGGAACCCCAGAAAGAACAAAAATGTGATGAGTGCTACTTTGGTTAAAATGACCAAAACAACATGAAACTGACAATGGTTAGGTAAATTGATGACGGTCAAATGAGTAAACCGATGATGTTCGTTGACCGACACTTGTCATCATGTGAAATTTGAAAAGATGGAAAAAAATCAAATTTAATGACTTA
>CM031243.1:50421667-50559167 GCA_018340775.1 Taxus wallichiana var. yunnanensis
GTTGTAATTTCTACTTAGTTTTTTCGGAGTAATGCGCTTTCTCAAATATGCGCTTCACATTGACACCACGTTGATGAGTGTGAGACTACGGATAGAGGTAGGAATATTTACCACCTTCACTCACCCAGGTGCAAATTTTATTCTTCTAGCTGAGGTTGTGTGTGTGTGTGTGTTATGTATATGCATAACTCCGTAGAGGAGGCTAGCAATCGGTAGGATTTGATTACGTGAATGATGTAAAATTTTCACTACTTCCTCTACTTAAACCTCTAGCGAGAAGAGGTACTAAGGGTTCTAAAGTGGTATAACTATGGGAGATAACGAGTGTAAAGGCAAGAGAACTCATCTAGTGGAGTTATTTGATGGAAACAACTCTGTGAGCGCATTTCTGTCAAGTAAACAGACATATGCCACACGCCATTTGGATAGCATATGCCTTCCCGAGAAACAAAAACTAAAGATGGTATACTTAAAGGATGATGAAGAAAAGTAGAAAGAGTAGACGCAGTAGATCTATCTGACCGGGTAGGCGTTAGGTTTCGGACAAAGTGTAGATAAGACCACGTATACCTATGTATGAACCTAAGGAAAATAAAGAAAGTGAATATTGGATCGCATGCTCGAGCCTAAGGGAGGCAAGTGATCGGGGGATTATCTGTACGATCTAAGGTGAAGAAAAAAATCATTTGAAGTACTTATGAGAATATATCAGGAAAGTAAATATTATGATAAAAGGAAATCATTTGAAGTTACTAAGAAATCATTAGGATAAATGAAGATAAATATTAAGGAAGGCGCACACGGTCGGGAAGAAACCCCTATAGGATGAACCCCAATCACGCAGTAAAAAGGCCAAGGAAGAAATTAATGAAAATGTTGAAGTCCTGGAATCACTGCCCTGAGAGCATTTAATGAATTAGCTAGCTCCAACGTGATCAACATAAGAAAGATGGTTGAATTCAGGATACATTAGCCAGACCACATGGAGTTGAATGTTGCGTATGTGTGAATTATCCTTTCACATGCCATTCATAGAGGAAATATTAGAAGGCGTTGCATAGGGCACGGGGATCTAATCCTTTACGCAGATGCATTCTTCTGGGTATCAATCGTGCTTAGGATTACACGAGAGGATCTGTGAAAATACTACTTCTTACCACTAAACGTAAATTTTTGCCTATATTGTGATGCGCTTTGCGATCCTAAAACGCACTCATCAGTATTCTCAGTGGCATAGTTGTCCAACCATTCAAGGATTTTATTCATAACTTCTAAGTAGGGTTTATTTAGATGACCTTTGGACCTGGTGCATGGACTTTTGTCACGGATCATTGTGAAAATTTACGCTTAATTTTTGAAAGATGTCGGTAACAATTAAGTATCACTTTGAACATCGAAAGAAATGTGTCTTTTCTACACCATTCGGCTACATCGTTAGGCATTTATCATCTGGCAAGGGAAGGTTTGTTGGTTGATCCAAATAAGGTCAGTAGCTGGTCGTTATCTACGCGGAAGAGCTCTTAGGTACCAGTGAGGTATGGAGTTCTTAGGTCTGCACTCGGGTATTATAGAAAATTTATTAAATGGTATGCTTCAGGTTTTCATGCCTGTGGAGTTACTTAAGGAAAAGGAAGGGACGTTCTATTGGGGGAACCATTGTGCAACTATCTTAAACATTATTGGTTTAAGTGTGTGTGATTGTACTTATTTCCCTGTTAGGTGATTTTGTTTATTTCTCATATTACATTGCATTTGTGTATGTTGCATGGAGTTGGTCGTTTTTAGCTCAGGACGGTTGTTTGCATCTTGGATTTTCATGTCATTTTACGCTTCCGTCACATTCTCACATTTTAATAAGGACCCATGAGGAGGATTCTAAGCATTATGATGATTAAGTATTATAAGCATTTTATTTGCGGATAGCTCAATATCCCTTTTTTCTAAGTTTCTCATCTTCTCTATCCACTTCTCTCTTTGTTGTTTCTTTTGATCATCGATCGAGTTTCTTCGTCACCCCATCAACACTCGAGGGGGCATTTGTCATCCTTCGTCCTATTAATTTTTCTTCTACCCCTTGAAAAAAATATTGCTTGTTTACGTTTGTCTACTTTCTTTGAAGTGACATAGCTTACGTCACCTCAAAGAGGGGAAAATGTAGACACATGTAGTTTGATCAATACACTATTATTTCTAATGGTGCACTAATGCTTCTTCCCTTTGCAAATTGACGGCACACCACCAATTAGACCTATCTAACTCCCCTCTCACGACACCTTTTTGGTCGTTCTTCCTCTTATAAACCACTTAAACAGGTTGTTATAGCCTCATTCTAACTACATTAGCTTCTTATTCCCTTCTAGCTTGCTTCTATTAGCTCCCTAGAATATCAATCCACTTCGTTGGATTGATTAAGCCCTTCAGAAACCCTCAGAACCCTAATTACTCTCTAAGAGAGATTAATTAGTCTAACCTAGGTTAAATACCTAAACATAGTCAAATCACACTTTGACTTGCTAAAAGTTCTTTTTGGACTTTAGCCTTTAACCCACATGCACCCAAATCTCCCATTCTTCCAAACCAAAAACTATAAATAGGGCTATACCCCCTCCCTCATTTCTAAGAATTCTCTCTTCTTCTGGCATAGATTATAACAATTTGTTTAGGCTTTAGATTGTATTTCATCTTCTTCCATTGAGAGCTAAAAGCATTTGATTTTGTATTTCATAGCATTAACATGGAGTAAAAGGAAGATCCATTGACCTTGAAGTCATTAATGGGAGATCTCTTTCTCTTAAACACATAACTGAATGCTTTCGATCCTCTTAGGTTCATTATTTCTAGCTTTCAAAGAATAAAGGTTAACTTCATTTGCTTAGTTTGTATGTTTATTTCAAATTATTGTATGTAAAAGAAAACCTTGCTCATTTCTTATCACATGGTCCATTGATTAGATTGTTAAAAACCTTTGGGTTTTCTTTAGAGATTCTTACCCCAAATCCATGGCTTTTACAACTTTTCATTAAGCACATACTGGCATGCATCCTTGGGAAGGGATAAGCTTCTTACTGCAGCACTTCCCTAAAAAAATAAGGTTTATGTTCATCATCATGTTAATAGGCCACTCCATAATGGTCCTTCACCCACTTCAGGTCCTATGCGTACTACTCCGTGATTCAGTGCATCTTTCCTTTCGAATTCTCACCATCTCACTCCTCAGAGCTATCGCTTTCGCTCACGGTAAAAATTTGGATCTTCACCTTAGAAATAATTGGTAGCATTGATTGTTTTACCGAACTTATGCCCTGGACATATTAACCCATCTATCCTTGGGGCATGTTTTCCATCGCTTCCTTCTTCCTAGTCATTATGATAATTATTTTTACCGCAAATTTCAAAACCTATGATGGCCGTTGGGAGCACTGTTCAAAAATCGAAGCCAAAACATTCTGTGTTAGAAAATTCAAAAACATTCAGAATAGCCCTTAGAAAAATTTAAAAACATTTCAAATATGTTAGGAAAAATAAAAACATTCAAATATGTTTAAAAAATCATTCTCAACATAAATTTCCTCTTGTGGAAATATATTCAGCTTTGGTTTTCTTCCCTGTATCATGTGCATATTTTGGATCATCTTTTGAAATCTATTCCATCAGTCGAAAGCTAGGTTTAAACAATCTATCATCTAAATTCAAAAAAATTAACAGTTTAAAAACTTCAAAAAGTAGTGCACATTACTTTTCATCTCAGTGAAATATGTCCTCACTGTTTTCCTCATCATCTCGTCTTTGCGTCAAATCTTTGAAAAACAGACTTCGTGCATCACAATCTTCAACCCTACCTGACTATGTTGCTTACTTGTGCACTTTGCAGGCACTATCTGATAACACGCCGCATTTAAATTATGTGCATTGCTTTTCGTAGGTTCAAGTGTCCTCCATATTTCCCCTTGTATAATACATTGCTTGGGTTATCATTTTGCACCCTTTTCGTTTAGGCAAACATTTGGGACTTCATCTCGATATTGAAAATTTTGTTACGATTATCTTAAACATTGTTGCATGGTTTAAGTGTGTGTGATTTACTTATTTCCTATTAGGAAATTCTGTTTTATTTCAGGTATTTTTCATTTGTCATATTATAGTTTTGTTCATTCTTTTTAAAAGACGGTACCTTGATATCTTGGTTTTTCATGTCATTTCACTGGCATATGATGAAAATTTTAAAAGGACCCATGTGGAGGAATAAGCCTTATGATGGATTAGCTATTCCCTCTTCCTCATGATTTTTTCTTCTCATATCCTCTTTCTTCCTAAGTTTCTCATCTTCTCTTTCCACTTCTCTCTCTGTTGTTTCTTTTTCGATCATCGATCGAGTTTCTCCATCGCCCCCATCGACACTCAGGGGGAATTCCTCATCCTTCATCCTATTAATTTTTCTTTCTACCCTTCAAAAAAATCTTCTACTTGTTTACATTTGTCTACTTTCTTTGAAGTGATGTAGCTTATGTCACCTCAAGAGGGGTAAATGTATAGACACTGTAGTTTGATCAATACACTATTATTTCTAATGGTGCACTAACGCTTCTTCCCTTTACAAATTGATGGCACACTACCAATTAGACCTATCTAACTCCCCTCTCACGACACCTTTTTGGTCATTTTTCCTCTTATAAACCACTCAAATAGGTTGTTATAGCCTCGTTCTAACTACATTAGCTTCTTATTCCCTTCTAGCTTGCTTCTATTAGCTCCCTGGAATATCAATCCACTTCGTTGGATTGATTAAGCCCTTCAGAAACCCTTCCAGAACCCTAATTACTCTCTAAGAGAGATTAATTAGTCTAACCTAGGTTAAATACCCTAAACATAGTCAAATCACACTTTGACTTGCTAAAAGTTCTTTTTGGACTTTAGCCTTTGTCCCACATGCACCCAAATCTCCCATTCTTCCAAACCAAAAACTATAAATAGGGCTATACCCCCTCCCTCATTTCCTAAGAATTCTCTCTTCTTCCTAGCATAGATTATAGCAATTTGTTTAGGCTTTAGATTATATTTCATCTTCTTCCATTTGAGCTAAAAGCATTTGATTTTGTATTTCATAGCATTAACATGGAGTAAAAGGGAAGATCCATTGGCCTTGAAGCCATTAATGGGGAGATCTCTTTCTCTTAAACACATAATTGAATGCTTAGATCCTCTTAGGTTCATTATTTCAAGCTTTCAAAGAATAGAGGTTAACTTCATTTGTTTAGTTTGCATGTTTATTTCAAATTAATGTATGCAAATAAGAAAACCTTTCTCATTTCTTATCACATGGTCCATTGATCAGTTATTAAAAACCTTTGGGGTTTCTTTTTACAGATATTCTTACCCCAAATCCATGGCTTTTACAACTTTTCATTGAACACATGTACTTGAACATGAACATACAGGATATCATGGAAGAGGCTCATGGTGGTATTTCGGTGGGCATTATGCGAGGTGACACCACTGCGGCCTTGCAATATTCTACTCGTTGGATTATGGTGGGAGACCTGTATAAGGATTGTAAGACATATTGTAAGGCCTACGATCCTTTATCGTGACACCTTGGTAAGACCAAGACAAAGAGATGAAATGCCTTTAAGACCTATTCCTAGTGGCAAACCGTTTGAGAAATGGGCTATAGATTTTTTTATTCCTATTTCACCCACTCTCGCCCGTAGGACTAGATCACATTATATCATCACTGTACTTGTTATCGACAAGGTGTGTGAAACTGACACCTATAAAGCATTGTCTGGCAACGGCTTCTGATAGCCTTGAGGTTTACTATGAAAAATTTTATTACAAGGTATGGATGCTCTTTGAGTTTGAGTAGTGATAGGGGCACACATTTTTTGAATGAGACAATCAGAATTCTAGTGGATGAGTTCATGATTGCACACCATAATACTACACCATATCATCCTCGAGAAAATGGGAATACTAAGGATTTCAACAAGATTTTGAGCTAGACGTTGACAAAATTTGTGATGTTAGAAGAGAAAATTGCGATGATAAAGTTTTTTCGTGATTTGGGTGTATAGGAATAACATCACAGTGGTTAAGCACGACCACACCCTTTCAATTGGTGGTTGGCATGAGAGCAGGTTCTTCTATGGAATTTATGTTACCTTTTGTGTGTATTGTGTACTGTGAGGTCTAGCTAATCAACAAGCATTACAAAGAATGAATTAAAATTTTGATTAAGTTGGATGAAGAAATGAACAATAGCACGCTTGGAGTCATAACAAAGAAAAATCCAAGCAAAAAGCATGGCACTAATGAGCACATTAGGGACAAAAATCTTGAGATAGGACAAATGGTGCTTCTTTATGATTCTAAGTTTCTACACCATCCAAGAAAAATTAAAGTACATTTGTTAGGACCATATGTTATCACTTCACATACTTGAAACGAAGCTTGTCAATTAGGGCGCTTGATGGAATACGGTTACTCCTACATTTGCTCAATGGGAGTAGGTTGAAGCCCTCTTATACATAAGTCTTCTCGGTGTTTGTAATAAGGAAGTGTTTCCATTAAGATTAGGTTTTCAATTATGTATTCCTTTAATGTATTTCCTTTGTCATCACTATGCTTTGTTAATTTAGTTGGTGTTTTGTGTAATAAGCGCATTTACGCACTGGAAGCTAATTACCATTTGAAGAATTTTTATGTGTAGAGGACTACACAAACCATTTGTGTGGGGTGGCTATTAAAAAATGGGTACACATAAAGGAACAAAAGCTACTACATGGTGTTATTAAATTTTGGAGATTTGGAGGAAAGAATATTGCTTCCAAATAAGGACCATAGATGGAGATAAATGAAGGAACAATATAACGTGAGGTAAGCGGTGGCTGTGGATACTACCAAGAGAAGGCATAGTGGTGAGGTACTCAGATGCATGGAAGCACGCTGAAGAGAATTCTATAGCAAGAAGGTAGGAAGGTGCGTTAGAAGGTTATAGCTGAGGTGTGAAGATGTACCGCATGGAAATTATGAAAATGGTCAATTAATGAGAGGATTGTTGGTAGGTGAAGGAGCAATAAATGCACCAAATTTTTGAAAATCTATATAAGGATGTGATGTGAGTTCATTTTACCATTTTCATGGCAATAATTTAAATGAGCTAAGTGTGACCAAGATGAACAAAGAGTATTGAGGTGCAAAGAGTTTGAAACCAGACATGGAGAGCAGATTTGTGCACAAAAGAAGCTTGCGTCCCCATTGGTGAAGGGTTTGAGTGAAGCAGACACACTAAAAGAGAGCTAGGGCATGTGGTTTCAAACTAGGGCACACAAACTCAAGGTAGCGTTTGGATTTGTTCACTATAGAAGATAGAAACTTTAGATTTGATGATGACACAAAAGAAATCACGTGTTGCGAGGAGCTCAAGGAAAGAAGAAAGTGGAGGAAGAAGTCAAAATTTCTCCGAGAGTATTTTCTCATAGATGCGATATCTGGAAGGCGTGATAATTGGGTAAGAGTGGGATTCCCACCGAGACACATCTCATGTAAGGTGGTGATTCTGACTACCACACCTCTAATAATAAGAAAGAATTAGATGCATTGATGAGTACAAAGACCAAAAAAGCACCGGCCAGAAGGATATGTCGGTATATGATGACATCGGGGAGAAACTTTTAAAACAAATAGGAGTGTACCGGTTGTAGAGATCCCATAATTTGGAAAATACGAACCTCTTTACTAGTGGCTAATGAGCGAGTCCATGGGGACTTCTTTTATTTTTACGGAAAAAGGATAAGGATTACAGTGAGTTGATCTCGATGCTAACGGGGTTAAAGGGACGGGGATGGACCTTGGCAGGCCTAAGCGATAAGATAATAATTGTGGAAACATGAAAGGAACTAGGGTATAAAAAAGGTCCGCATAGAAAGGACATCGATAAACTGAAGAAGTACCCAGTGGTATAAGTAGTTGCGCATCTGGTGACCAAGTTGAATGATCAGGAGAGATGGTCGTAGGTGAATATAATGTGGCTCCATGTCACAAGGAAGATGTCATAAGGGGTAGTCTATAACATAGTAGGCTACATTGTAGAGACCATCGTCAAGGAAGTGTGTACCTATGAAAGAATCAGTTTTGGCGCTATCTTGTTGTCACTAGTATTTGTGGAGATTGGAGTGCCCAATGGGCCAAAAGACAAGATTTGGGAGTACCCCTTAGAGAATAAGTCCCTCGCGGAGAGGTTCACGAAGTATTTATGTGAAGGGTCAATGAGTGGGCCATTTAAATAGAGGGTGGAGATGTGGTATGATATGATCCGTGTGGCATTTGAAGAGGAGTGGTGCATTCCCAAGGAATTACCATCAGTGGTGGGAAAGGTAGTACAATTCGCGGTGTACCAGCACTTTTGCATCACATGATTTGCTATGAGGGATGGGACAACGTATATTGAAAGGCTCATATTAGACGTTATAAACATGAATCTTGTTAGCTTAGATGTTGGGGATAGTGGATGTGCGCTTGTATACCTTCAACTTAAGCCTAAGTTGGAAGGCAACAAGTATGTAGAAAATGAGTTTGCACTCCCAAGGCCACTAAAAGGTAAGCATAATGTGGAGAACGTGCTAGCCCCACAACCTATAGAAAGCATAGTAGTGGATGATGAAGAAGAAGGGTGTGAAGATAGTGGTGGCTTGGTACATAGATGCCAAAGGTAGCCTACAGACAAAATGGAGACTGAGTGTGCAAGTACCCCACCACAGGTACAATAAGAAGAAGAGGACTTGGAGGCAATCGAAGAAGAGCGTTGTTTCTGAGGGTGTTCAAAAGAATAAGAATACAAGGCACAGAACTCCTTAGTTTGTCAAGAGGTCATCATGACTCTCCCCTCAAAAAGAGACAACTAAGAAGAGAAGGAGAAAATTGAAGTCAAATGAGGAGGCGGAGAGTGCAGAAGAGAGCACACTGGAACACTTGTACCACTAGAGGATGTGGAAGAACCCAAGGATGAAGAAACTAAGGATGAAGAAGGAGTAAAGGAGGTAGGTGAAACTGAACAAGATATTGCTCAAGACATAGAAGATCCAACTCCAAACCTTGGCACTTAGTTTATTAAGGGCCAAGAACAAATAGGGCAAGTGGGGAGTATACCACACCGATCATGGGCTATGAAGAGGACATGGGTAAAATTATCTGCTTTGATTCCATAATACAGTGGGCCTCAAGGACTTGTATGGATGGGAGTTGATGGACCCTGACAAGGAAACCACACGAAAAAGGAAAAATTTGTCATGGTCCATGCAAAAACACATGGAAAAGCCTGATTTTGATGTATGTGAAGAGTCTTATGTGTTAAGAAGAATGAGAAATGCACCACAAAATAGGCACATAACTATCAAACCAAATTTTATGTTTGATGAACAGTGAGTAATGCCTTGGTGAAGGTATCCATAGAGGTAATGTGGCGGAATGTAGATAAGGATACAACTATTAGAGCGCTAAGAGAATATATTAAAGATAAAGATGAAGAAATAGTGCATCTGAAAGGAGAAAAGGATGTAGAACAAAAGAAGAATGGGGTTCTCGTCACCATGGTAGAGGAGATCGGTGATCATGTCCTGCAAGCAAGACTGCACTTGGAGCCCAAGGTACCCAAAAATTTCCCTTTGGCTATGCATTATGTGTGTACCTTAGTTGATTTGGTGCTTGAGGATATACCGCTTAGAATTTCAATGTCAAAGGACCCTGAGCAAGAAGCAAAGAGAGCAAGGGCTTCAATGGTTAGAAATATTTCATCTTATTAAGCATTACCCCAAACCTTACAGGAGGAGCTAAAGAAAGCAAACCAGGAATTGAATATACGTGCAGCTCCAGAGGTAGTAATAAGAATCATGACCATGGTAAAAGACAATGAATTCCTAAAGGCCATGAAGGATGAGATTTTGCGGTATGCGGAGAGATTGGCGCTAGTAAAACAAAAGTGTGAGGCCCTTACTGCAGTAGTCCAAGAGCCCCATAAGGATAGGCAGGATGAAATTGAAAATCTTATAGCCAGAAGATGGATCTTCTAGAAGGAAGGGTGACTGTAATTTCCAACATTGTTATAGTATTGCAAAATGAGAAGGAAGAGATTGTGTAAGAAAATTAGATTATGTTGCATCATATATTCCGGAAAAGGCGAAGTCATGCTAAGTGATTGAGAACCTTAGAGGCTAAAAACAAAGAGGAATATCCAGAGTTAATTCTTCTAGTTGAAATAGAGGATGTTGCAAGGTGAAAATTCATTATTTGTACAAGTAATTCTTTAATTTACAATCATTCCATTCCTTATACTTTATTCTTTATATATCGAAGAGGTAACCATTGTTGGGCGCGATGCGGTTTTGTGTGGGGTAATGTTGAGCAGAAAAATTATGATACTTAGTAGAAGGCACACAGAAGGTTCACACATGGGAATAGGGTGCGTTCAAAGGCACGAAAGGATAGGGAAAGAATTGCATGTGAAAGACAAGGATAGATTCGGGACTTAGCCATTTTCAGGATTAAGGGATATTTTTAGAGATATATGCGAGCACATGAAACTAGATAAAGACTTGCGCGACACGCATGGGCTATTTTGGAAGAGCGTCTACTAAGTGCTTTGCATGGGTTTGAGTTAATAATAGAATTATTATTTCCAGTTAACTAGAAGAGATCTATTATTAGCGCACTTGCATGTGTGTCTATTATTGTAAAGGCGCATGGCTATTTTCAACATGCGACCTATTTTGGGAATTATGTAAGCGGTGAAGGGAAAGTCCCCACCCTTATAAATATGTAGTGATATTATAGTAGTATAGAGGTATTGTATATGAGCTATTGTGAAGTTATGCTACCAGATCTGATGCGTGCATAAGTTTATGATACTGAATATTGTAAGAAGCTTCTATGTATTTATTGTGTTTAATATAATGGAGTGTATTGACTGATTCAAGGTGTTAAACATGATTATAACTAGATCTTGCATGGTAGAATTCATTATGGCTATTACTTAAATCTATTACTCTTTAGATCTAGATCTAGAATATGCTCTATAGAATGTTTATACTATTTATGGATTTGAATGCATCAACTCTTCATCTTGCTAACATCCTACACAAGGCTGACCTAAACGGGGGTCAGTACCTTTGCGCACTTCGGTGGCGCTCGAGTCTAGGATGAGTGTTGTTTTAGCATGCATGGGTTATTTCTAGTAAATTCTAGGCTACATCACATCCTTTTCAGGGTCTTTGTATAGTCATTCATGTTTCCTATTTCTCCAACCAGCTTTGCGACAACTTTGTCCCATGAAATCCATCAAATCAGCTAAGTTCATTCTAACTCTCTTAGTACTTTAGGGTTTTGAATTTCCATTTCCATAGTTGTTTAGGTCATTTATATACGTATTTACTATATTTACATGTTGTTCTAGATTAGATTAAATATCATTATATCCCCTTTTAGTTAATTTTAGTTAATCATTTTAGTGAACACGATCTCCATTATGCTTATATGATCTTCATTCATTTCTTATTGTTATAAGGCTTATCTCTTCCATCTTTCATTTTATGCCCATTACCCGTAGTGGTCATTTTGGGTCCCTCCAATATTGTGAGCTCCTTCATCTACCCATCATACTTCTAGGTCAATGGCTGATACAACTACATCTATGGTTAAAAACCCTTTAGATAATTCCAATTGTGTCCCTCTCCATGAAATAGAAGCATCGATAGTGAGAATTCCTATGATGAAGATACCAATGTTGACCAAGATCAAATTAATGTTATTACTGACTTTTGAAAAGCTTTGCATGAAAACCCTACTCATCTCCCTCATGTCTTGTGTGCTTTAATTAACAATAAGATAACTTCGTGATGCTTCAAATTTTGTCATGCCTTCTTCACTCCCATGGTCTCCACTTCACCCATTTATGTTTCTACTCCTATTATTACCACTACCACTTCCATCACTCACCCTAGCACTCTTAATATGCGGCTTGGATCCTCCTCAAACTCTCCTGATTTAACATCTTTATATCAAGATTTATAAAATCAAATTCACCAACTCCGATTTGTTACTTCTCGAGGCTCACCGTATTTAGATTCTACTTCATTGTTACATACCCTTTTGTCTAGCTATCTCCACTTATTCATTTCCACCTAACTTCATCTCTCCTAAATTACCCATTTTTAAAGGCCATGGTTCTTGTACATACCCAAAATTATAGAGTCTTGCACGTCGGAACAACATAACACGTGCACCAATGATGATACGGTCTCCTTGCAAGGTGTTCGGGATCGAAAAGCTCTCCATCGTTATCATCCCGCATGCCCCACTTAGCCCCCACATACTTTTCTTTTCTCTTTTCCCCTCTTTTCTTTGCCTTTTGCTCTTGATTCTGGCCCCCCTGATCGGTCTCACTGGCCGCCAGATCCTGTGCATTACCACTCTGCTCGGGTGGAAGTCCTTTACGCATTTTCTAGAATGCTCTTTTAACACAACTCACATAAATTTCAATGTTTACCACTTTTTCACACCGCCTTGGGCTTGCATTAATGATTACGGTTCCCTGGAATAGTGTTTTTCATTGTTTATAGTTTAAGAGTTCAATTTGGTTTTACCTTGGGTAAATGCAAATCTTATAAATAGTTGGCTTGTGCTCAAGCAAATGGTCCCTCAAATTTGCCTCTAAATTTCTCATTGCAATAGATTAGTCTTTCATTTTCTTAGAATTCTTAGTTTCATTCATTGCATGCTTAGCTAGTGTTGTTTTTCTTTGTTAGGAAGCCACATATCCATCTTGTGCAAGTCTTTGTTAATATTTCATCAATCCATTAGGAGTAGAATAGTTTGTTTTCAATAGGAAGCCATTAAAGTTGTAGGTTTTGTTCTTGAATGCGGGATAGTTTCGAGTTACGGGCGTTTTATGTTGCATGACTCATGATAAATCCCTTTAGGAATTACATAAGCCAATCTCTATACTCTTGCGCTATCTCTCTCCTACTCGCATTGTATTTAGTCTATATCTAAGCTACCTTTGTCCCAATATCTACTTACTGTTGATCTTTAGCTAGCATTACACGCTTTTACGGATCCACGTAACATGAAGGAGTGAGGAGGTCACTGCTTTGAGGGACAAGATCACACACATCATCGGATTCGCCACTATTACTGCGAGAATCCGGGTTCTAGCTTTCAAAGTTCTAAATTAGAAGCATATCAAATAGAGTAGCCAATCACTTTATTTGATCGATTTTACTTTTGATATTGCCGAGGAAGTGTGAGGATTGATAGTTTAAGAAACTATGATTCATTCCTCACTTAAGGTAGGATCGAGGGTCTTTCAAATAGATTAGATCGAGTTAGTTTTTCATTGTTTAGAATAGATTTACAATTGCATGAGGCAAATAGCTATACTCGGTTACTTTGTTTGTTTTAAATTCATCATTAGATTAATCGTCAATTTCTAGATATATTAAAATAGCTGCTCCTTTAATTCATCTATAAATTCATCGAGAAAAATACAAAAATAGAGAAGTCATATATGTTATAGATACACTCCACATAGTTAATTTTACTTTCTTTTACATTTAGTTTACATTGTGGCTTTTGTATGACAATCACGGGACCTAGAGCCCGGGAATACGTATTCGAGCCAATCATGCCCCAATCTCGTCATAGCCATAACTGATATAGATAAAATCTTAAGATCCAAGTCTTCCAACAATGATAAACTTACAACAAATCGAGTTTCAGTACCATTGCACGGGTTAAACATAGAAGACAACCAAGCACACATGTTTTGGTCAAATCAACCAACTATAGATTACCCTAGATACATATCCACATGAGTTTGTGGAAGGGTTTGAAAGAGAGAAAACACTGGTTGTGATCCTTTGGTCCCATGACCGGATGCGGGATACACTCTCATAGATATAGATACCGAACTTGAGAATTTAGGTTGCACGAATGCTTGTGAGATACTCGAAAAGATCACACAAGCTATTAAATCTGAATATAGAGGGCTGAGAAAGCGTATGACTATTGATCTTAGGGATTAGGGAAATCCTCACATGACCATAAGCGGGACCACAACAAATACGAATCTATGGTTGTGACCCACAAGTCTCACATGCCCAACGAGTCCATAGGTGAATCGGACATAGATGTTGGCCTACGTACATTAGTATTCATATCTACTCCACTTCCACCTATCATCATCGAGAATAGTTATCCTTGTTAGACATAGCAGCGAATAAGCTAAGGAGTTACGGACTAGGCAGAGAGAATCACCCATAGAGTCAATTATATTTACCATCCTTACCCTATGACATTATATGGAGACATACGAAACTATCCCGAGTCATTTTCCACGTATTCCACAACCCATAGGCCGAATCACGCGAGCTTGATATTGATTGGAGCCTTTGAGCGAGTCATCCTTGGCGATCGATCTATCACACCGATTCGGGTTAGGAGGGCCTTCTTTGCCTTAGATTCACAATTTCCACTAGTGCGCGTCGAAGACATAAGATTTCCTAACTAGTTTGTCTGCATCCCACATATTCAATCCCCACCCAGGCTGTCTCGGCATGACCTCGGGAGGTCGGGTGTGAGGAAGAGTTACTTGTAGATTCTCATGCTCGCATGTCACTTTTCCATCATACAAAATTGGTGAACCCGACGTGAACTTCTTTCTACTTTCTGATTTGGAGTCGATTTCTGCTTGTTCTTTTAAATTAAATGACCTTTTTCATCTTTACTACCTCGTCGGCTTTCACCATCACCTTTGCCTTCCCATTATTTAGCGGGTATTCATATACCCCAGAATATGTCGAGGATTCGATTCATATGGTAGGCCTCTCTTAGGTCTTGAGGCATACTACGCTCATTGAATAGACAATCATCACCCTCACTCTCGGTATGGGGTGACAACTACTCAACTAACCGAGTCATCAACACAAACTCCAAGGTCGGATATAACTCATCTTTCCCGAAAGCAGAGGAGTTGGATCAATTCTCTCAAACAAAAAAACAGAGCCTTGGGCTCAAACAATATGATGCTCACGGGAGAGTCTAGTTCATCTCCTCGGGTATTACTTAGACCACAAATTAGTAGACAAGCTTACCCATACTTGGTTTTAGATAATGAACATTTGATACGTTATGCCGAGGAATGAACAACATTCCCAGGTATGTACCCACCTATAGGGAGTTTACTGAACACAACCCGAGGTCTCTTTTCAAGGAAATACCTCCATGCCATTACATAAAGGAAATGCCCTCGGGAAACTTAGTAGGGCAGCGATCGATTCATAGCGAGGATATCACATGCCTATCTGACACCATGATATACAACAAACGCCGCTAAGGCAAAATACCATGACTTCACCAAATGAAGTCATTTCAACGTTAGTAGAAAAAGTGAGGGGTTAGAACTTTCTCATGCAAATCATCATTCTCAACTCATGCGGGCGAGAAATTCTAATCCTAGCCAAATAGACCTCCTCACTAGGAATAGGTACGTTAGGTGTGACCCCTCGGTATTCACAACACCACCGACTAGAACCGTCATTTCTAACACCATTACAGTACCTCCGGTCTAGTACAAAATAATCCATTCTTGGATAATACCCCTTTATACTTAAACATGTACTCCAAATCACCACAGAGGATATGTTCTCCTCTCGGCATGGTTCCTCAAACACGGGGTTTCCTTATGCCCCGCCACGATGCGTACGCTACGCCATATCAACAACCCATTCCACCTCCACTCCTCAGGGGCACCATCAATGGTGAAACCTATGCGATAGGGACATATTCGAGAATACTTGAAAGAGCCCTTAGATTTCTCCATACGAAGCGTCATGCTTCTTCGAGACCTCTTCTGATTTTCCCAAGTACAAAGGTGAGGAGATCCGAACACACATATTAAAGCTTATCTACTGACCATTAGAGAATTACTCCCTTGGGATGGGGTTGTTGCTAAAATATTTCCCAAAAGCTTGGAAGGTATTGCTCTCGATTGGTATTATAGAATACACAGGCTTCCATCCATTCATTCAAGCAACTCATTTCAGAATTCATCAAGGCATTTGACATGAACAAACTATTAGAGCAGGAATCGGGAATTCTTACACATCAAGCAAGAACACAATGAATCATCACCCATTTCATCCAGAGGTGGGCGTCGGTTCTTTATTCTTCGACAAATGCTCCAAATATGGACCAAATGGAACTATGTAATTTATTCCTTCATTCTCTCGGAAAGAAGTGAAGGAAGAAGTCAAAAGTTCCCACTAAGAACTTACGATGAAGTACTTAAGAGTGCTCTCTAGAATAGATCAAGTGGCGATTGATAGTGGTCATGAAAACATATGGAGAAAATGGTAGGTTAATCACTTCCAACCAAAACACACTACAACTTATCCTACTACCACGAATGTCGATCAGGACCTAAAATCCTTAATAAAAATCACGGAGTGATAACGCAGATGGAGTAGCCCGATCGGGCTAGAAAGGTAAATGTTGTGAATACTCCACCACAAATAAACAACCAACAAACAATGACTTTACTCCAACAATTAATACGGTGGATTTTAATCATCCAACAACAACACAACGGTGAAACCCTACACGGGATCGAAACCAAAATTCAGCCCAGGTATCAAAACCGAGAATTCAAACCAAAGACAACAAACGTAAAACTTTAATAGGAAGCGGTTTGATCAAAGTTTTAGGCCACATATAAACCAAGCCAACAAACTAGAATTCTGATCCTAACTTTCGTATTGTGGTTTCACAAAATCTGACGCCATGACAACTAGAACATGTCGTGACTACAATAAATTCATGCAACGTTTGCGGAGGAACAAAGACAACTTTTTATAGATATGTTCTTGGCGGATCCTATGTCACGGCACCAAATAATTTTTTACGGGGTAGTTTCCCCTCAAAATGCACCCCTCCGGATCTTGATGATCTGCTCCCAATCACAACAATAACAAGTTAAATCCAAATGGGACAAATAAGGGTGTAATTACGAAGCAATGATCATGAAGCCTCGAACTTCATTTGAATCCATTAGTTGCGCCACAATTAGGAAGTCAGCCACGACCTAAGATAGTCAGTTAGTGGAGTTAGATGCCGAACTACCCATAGAATCCATAACGAGGACACGAGTATTCCTCTCGGCTAAGTCCAAGCTACCCATTAGAAGCAGGACAATATCCAACAAGTATTAATAAATCCCATGGGTGCTTACGATTTAATTAATGATCTAACAAAAACCTTCTCGCACATCTCCTTTTGGACTTATTGAGGAACTCCCACTGCTCATGAGGCTTGCTCTTTTAGAAGCATTGGGTTTAGGTCATCTAATTAACATCACTACCACCTCCCGAAACATAGGTGAACCATATAGACTTTGATATCCACCCTCAGGGGCAGCCGGATAGGGACACCGAATTCATATTCGAAATAAACAAAATGCCAACGAGGCGTTGAGATTGCACAGAGGTGATCCGGCCTTACACTTGCAAGTGTGGGTTTATAACAATTATGTGAAACAGTGATGGTTGATGATGGGGCGCGATTAACATAGTCCCTTTTTCTTTCCTTCAAAAGCTAGGGTATGGAGAAACGAATTGTTCCACAACTCGAAATACACTAAGAGGCTATGATGACCTTAAAGCCACTTCAATTGGAACTATAATACTCTTTGGTCACCTTAGGACCCAAAACAATCTGGCCCGAGTTTTATATTATAGATCGGGAAACTAACTATAATATGATCCTCGGCCGACCATGGATACACCGTATGAAGGCAATCCCTTCTACGTTATTTCAAGAAGTAAGATTCTTGCATTTAGGAAAGGTGTTCATAGCCAAAGGTGATCCAAAACCATTCGATGTACACCTAGCTGACTTAAAGAGAAGACCAGGCGTACACTCGGAGTTTGAACTCCCAACAAACCAACTTAATAAACCCACTGACGTGAAACCAGAAGAAAAGTTGGTGCCTACAATAGATCTTGAAACTATGAGCCTAGTCAAGATGATCCCAGCCCTCAAGGATGAGGCTAACATTGTAGAAATAGTATCATTAGGAACTACTACAAAAATTGTTGAATTGCTAGAACAGGATCTACCAATGTTCCTACCATTTGATTTTGTAGGCATGGGACCTACCCTAGGTGTCGGTTCTCTCCCAACAATGGATCTCTGCATGATAGAGGTAGAGGATATTAACACAACAAATATCCCAGTGCCCATATTCCCAGCTAAGTATTGGACTCTCCATTTTGATGGAGCTAAATGTCATTACGGAGCTGGGGCAGGCATAATCCTTACTTCTCCGAGGGAAAAGTCCTACCATTTTCCTTTAAACTAAATTTTGAATGCACAAACAATGGTGCTGAGTACGAATCCCTCCTCCTTGGCCTCATCTTAGCTAAGAGAATCGGTGTTGATAACATCAGTGTTAGGAGACTCGTAATTGGTAGCAAATCAAGTTCTGAGATGTATGAAACCAAAGCCGAGCACTTCTGACTACTGTAAAATAGGCTTATCTTGAATTTAAGTAAGGAGTTTGACTTCATATCAATCGAAGCAATCCCGTGAGAACAAAATCTTCTTGCCGATTCAATAGCAACCTCAGCATCACACTTTACTCCAAATAGTAAGTTAGAGGACACCCGTTTCATGGTATCCCTTCATACTAAACCATTGGTAAAAACAATGTCAAATCCTCTTTTAAATGGAAATGAAAACAAATCTACTATCCTAGACCACATCGATAGTGATACAATCACTCTTGATTACTTAAACGCCTATGCGGCATTACATCTCACCCATCACGTAATAGATTTGTCTTTAATCCCACATTCATCTTCTTACTTCGGGAATCCCATGACAAAACTTCCCCCACAAAAGGAACTTAGCATATACACAGTCGAAAATAGAGACGATCTGGAATTACCTCCAGCCCCGCCTGAGTTTGAAGAAGGTAACGCTTCTTTAATCAAAGAAACAATTGATATTAACATCAGAACGGAAGATGAACCAAGAATATTGAAGTTAGGATCCTCGTTAACTCCATTAGAGGTAGAAATACACACTCAGATTCTCAAGGAACATCAGAAGGCTTTTACATTTAATTATAAAGAAATGACAGGGGTTGCACCACACATTACGGTGCCTGACCTCGTCACTAAATTAGATCTGAAAACCGATTAAACAAAAATCAAGACCAATGAAACCCAAGGTAGCTCTCATGGTGAAAGAGGAGGTAATGAAACTCCTCAGTAGGATTCATCAAACCAATTGATTACTCTCGGTGGGTATCTAATATCGTTCGGGTTCTCAAAAGAATGGAAAGATATGCATCATGTAGACTTAGAGACATTAACAAGGCATGTCCTAAAGATGACTTCCCATTACCATCTATAGATTTCATTGTTGCAATGACAGTGGATTTGAGCTTTTATCTCTCATGGATGGATTCTCGGGATACTGATCAAATCGAATAGCCAAACAAGATCAAGCTAAAACCACGTTTATAACTCCTTGGGAACCTATTGCTATGTTGTTATGCCATTCGGTCTCGAAACGCTGCGCTACGTACTAGGCGGGCTATGGCGTATATATTTCATGATCTTATTCATAAAATTATGGAATCCTATGTAGATGACTTGTTGGTCGAGGCCAAGAAGCGTTGTGACCATCGAGAGGTGCTTCACGTCATTCTTTCACGTTTGATAGAATACGAGTCACACTAAATCCGAGAAAAGTGTGTCTTTGGTGTGACGGGGGAAGCTCTAGGTTACATTATATCATCATGCGGGATAGATGTTAACTTGACCAAAATTAAGGTTGTTCTCGAAATGGTGCCACCTTCGGATGAATCTAGAATCGGGTCATTTCTTGGAAAACTTGGTGCAATCCGGAGATTCATCCCAACTTAAGTTTTCCATTCATCGATCAACAATCTACTCAAGAAAGATTATAGCATTGATTGGGTCAAGAAGCTATGATGAAGCTTTCGACGCGATTAAGCGTTTCTTGTTATCACCACCTACGTTGATGCGACCTAAGCCAAATCACCCATTAATTTTATATTCGCGAGCTACGATGTCTCGGTAGCTTTATATGTTGGCTCGAAGACGATGACATGAGAGAACGTGTGATCTATTTCATTAGCCGGACATTACTCGACTATAAAACACATTATATCAAGCGAGAATGAGAATGCCTCACCATAGTCTTTGTAACCAAACACTTAAGACATTACATGTTAAATCAAGAAACAAAGGTCATTGTAAAGACAGAACATTTACGAACTTTCCTCACGCAAGGGTCCTTGTCTAAAAAGGTTGGATGCTTTATAACCTTAATGGGTGAATTTGAATTAACATTCGTAAATCAAAATTTGGTTAAAGGACAAATCATCGCGGATTGGTTAGCTGATAATCCATTAGACGGAGGCGATCTAGTAGATCTGGACTTTCCGGATGAATGCGTATACTACATCGAAAATAGACCTCCCATCTCTTAGTGTCCCTGGTATACTGATATTATTAATTATATCATGGATAATACGTATCCGAGAAGGTGCTTTACACCATAGAAAAGAAGGTAGTTACGTATTATTGTAGCCAAATACATCGTTATAGAGCAAGTGCTCTATCGAAAAGCGTTCGATGGAATGCTTTTAAGATGTGTCGACACAGAAGAATCCAAGAATATTCTCCACGAATCTCACAGTGGAATGTGTGGAGGCCACTTCGGTGGCCATGCGACCACTCGAAAAATACATCGAATGGGCTATTTGGTCTACTCTAGAACACGACACGTGTAGAGTTTATACGAAGGTGTCATAAGTGTCAAAATTCTCTCATGAGATTCACATGCCGGCCTGAAGCTCTCTGACCAATCGCTACTCCATGGCCCTTTTCTACGTGGGGCCTGGAGATTTAATAGGAAATTATCTCCTCGTCTACGAGAAGGCCATAATTTCATAATCACGGCCACCGAATATTTTACCAAGTGGGTAGAGGCTATGCCTCTTACTCTTTACTGTCGGGTTACTAATCGCCAAGTTCATTTTGAACCAAATCATTTGCAAGTATGGTATCCATGAATCATTATCTTAGATAATGGGACTTCTTTTACGAATGACGAAGTTCACGAATTGTGTAATAAATTTAAAATAATCCATCATACGGCCTCCTTTATTACCCTCGAACCCGATGGACGGTGAGGTGAAAAACAAAACATTAAAAGCCATTCTCCTTAAAAGCGGTGAAAGAAAACAAATGAGGGCATTTGAAGTTATATCCGGCCTTATGGGCCCATCAACTTCAATAAGAACACCAATAGGAGCCACTCCTTTCTCGGCTTGGTATTCGGGGCGAAGCAGTTCTCCCAGCTTGAGGTTGAAATACCATGTCTCGTATCTCATTACTGAGGGATTCTGGCGAAGACCCTTACTGAGAGAAGCACGTCTCTCCCAACTAGAAAGCCTAGATGAAGCTAGGATAGATGTTGAATAAGCGGCACGAGAGTCTATCTTTGACCGAATGTGCGGTATAACAAAAAGTCTATGAATGCGCCATATATGAAGGTGATCTGGTTCAAGGCTAGGCAGTAGGATCGACAAAAAGACCGGCGAAGGAAGGAAGTTCCGGCCCAAATGGTTGGGCCCATACCACCACGTCATGAAGGACTATGGAAATGGTGCATATCTCCTATGTGCTGTTTGGAAGGTGAGGAATTAGGTGAAGCAGTCAATTCCCTACACCTCAAACAATTCTACGCGTAAGCACTAGTACTACTTGTATAGTTATATCTACATTGCATCTTCATATAGTTAGGATCATTTTTGTCAAATTGTTTATAAATTTGTGATCAAGAATTTATCCTCAAAGCGATTCATTACAAACTCATGATGTTGTTGGCATAAACACTCTAATCATACTTCTCTATTTCCATGATATCATTAAACTATTTCATAATCACTTCATCAAATAAAGCTAGATATGACGAGTGTCTTACTTGATGGCTATGCGTACCCAAAATTGTAAGGTATTATCTTGCTGGAACAACGTGACAAGTGCCCCAATGATGATACGAGATCTCCTCATGAGGTGTTCGAGAATCCGGAAAAGATCTCCAAGTGTGCATTAACATCCCGCATGCCCCACTTAGCCCCCGCGTGCTTTGTTTTTCCCTTTTCCCCTCTTTTCTTGGCCTTTTTCTCTTCAGTGATGAAACCACCGCCCTATATGGCGGCGGTCCTGTAACCACCACCCTGCTCAAAGCGGTGGTCCTTTACGCATTTTCCAGAAAGTGTTTTTAACGTGACTCACGTAAAAATCAATGATTCACCAGCTTTTTTTGCCGACTTGGGCTTGCATTTATGTTTTTGGTCCCCTGGAATAGTGTTTGGCCATTGTTTATAGTTTTAGAGTTCAATTTGGTTTTGATCTTTGGGTGAATGAAAAGCTATAAATAAATGGCTTGTGCTCAAACAAATGGTCTGCCCCTCATTCACTTCTCATGCTCTCATTTTCAATAGTTCAATCTATTATTTTGCTTAGAAGCCATAGTTTTAATTCTTTGCATGTTTAGTTAGCATTGTTCAGCTGTTGGTAAGCCACATATCCATCTTGTGCAGGTAGTGTTGTTATTTCACCCAATCCATTGGAGTAGAATAGCTTAGGAAGCCATTAAAGTTGCGGGTTTTACTCCTCAAAACGAGGATAGTTTCGGGTTTTGGAAGCTTTATGTTGCATGACTCATGATAAATCCCGCTTTAGGAATTGCATAAGCCAAGCTCTGTGCTCTTGCGTTGTCCCTCTCCTACTGCATTATATTCAATCGTATTCGAGCTACCTTTGTCCCATATCTAATGCAGTTGATGCTTTTAGCATTACACGCTTTTTGGATTCACGTGAACACGAAGGAGCGAGAAGATCACACTAAGGGGACAAGATCACATACACCATTGGAATTGCCAGCATTACTGCGAATCCAGGTTCTAGCTTTCAAAGTTCTAAAGTTAGAAATATATCAAATAGAGTAGATAATCACTTCTTTTCGATTAAGTTTACTTTCGATATTACAGGGAAGGCGTGGGGATTGCTAGTTTAGAAACTATGATTCATTCCTCACTTATGAGGTAGGATTGAGAGTCTGGCAAATAGATTAAGCAAGTTATTTCATTATTTAGAATAGATCTACAAATTACACAGACAAATAACTACACTCGGTTATTTTGTTTGTTTTAAGTTTTATCTTAGTTGTCAAATTCTAGATACGTTTAAATAGCTGCTTTCTTAAATTCTTAAGGTTTCTCAGAAAATACAAAAATAGAAATTATATATATGTTCTAGATTTATTCCACGTAGTTAAAATTTGCTTTGTTGCAGTTAGATTTACATTATTGTTTTGTATGACAATCACGGGACCCAGGGAGCCCAGGGAATACGTATTTGAGCCAATTATGCCTCAACCCAATCTCGTCACGGAAATATTTGACATAGACCAGAACCTTAGAATACAAATCTTCCAAACAACAACAGATTTACGACAGATCAGCTCTCAGTTGAGGGGATTAAATATAGAAGACGACCAAGCACACACGTTTTGGTCAAATCAACCGAACTTCTGATTACCCTAGGAAAACATACACATGGTTGTAGAAGGGTTCAAAGAGAACAAACCTTTGGTTGTGATCCTTTGGTCCCATGACCGAGATCACGGGAGACACTCTTCTAGATATAGATACCCGACCTAAGAATCCGAGGTTGCAAGCGCCTGATGAGGTACTCACGAGAAGATCGCGCGATTATTGATCCTAAATATAGAAGGCGAGAAAGCATATGATTATTGGATACTAGGGATTAGATTTGATTTAAATGCGTACATGACCATAGCGGGACCGCAACAACCAAGAGTCTACGGTTGTGATCCACAAATCCCGTGACCTAACAAATCCATAAGTCAATCACACATAGACACTTTGCCTACATATATTAGTATTGAGATCTAGCCCACTTCCACCCACCATCGTCGAGCGAGTTATCCTTACTAGATATAGCGGCTAACAAAGCTAGAGAATTCTGGACTAGGCCAGAGAATCATCCGTAGAATCGATTGTATTCATTACCCTCCATATGACCTTATTTGGAGACATACACGAAACTATCTCAGGTCATTTTCCATGTATTCCACAACCCATAGATCGAATCACACGAGCTCAATATTGATTGGAGCCTTCGAGCAGTCATCCTTGTCGATCGATCTATCACACCAGTTCAGGTTAGAAGGGCCTTCTTTGCCTTAGATTCACAAATTCCACTAGTGCGTATTGAAGACATTAGATTGCCTAACTAGTTTGTCTGCATCCCACGCATATTCCATCCCCACTGGCTGTCTTGGCATGACCTCGGGAGGTCGGGTACACGGAAGAGTTACCTGTAGATTCCCATGCTCGCTTGTCGCTTTTCCGGCGTACAAAATTGGTGAACCCGACGTGAAACAAACAAAATTAGTGAAGCTGACGTGAACTTCCTACTTTCTCATCCGGAGTCATAGTATTACATTTTCTTTCAAGTTTAGTTTACTTTTCATCTTCTCACCTCATTAGCTTTCACGAATCATTTTCGCTCTCTCCCATTATTCTGCGGGTATTCATATACCCCCGAATATGTCGGGATTCGATGCATATGGCAGACCCCTCTTGGGTCTTGAGGCATACTACGCCCAACAGAATAGACAATCATCACCCTCACTCTCGGTATGGGGTGACAACTACTCAACTAATCAATTGTCAACACAAACTCCAAGAATCAGATATAATTCGTCTTTTCAAACTGAGGAGTTAGATCAACCCCCTCAAAAACAACAAACAGAGCCTTTAGGCTCGAATAATATGACATTCACCGGAGAATCTGGATCATCTCCTCAGATGCTACTTAGACCACAAATTAGTAGACAATCAGACCCATACCTGGTCTTAGATGATGAACAGTCAATACGTTATCCTAGGAGTGAACAGCGCTCTCGGGGTATATACCCACATGTAGGAGGTTTACAAACGCAACCCGAGGTCTCTTTTCAAGAAAATACCTCTATACCATTCCATATAGGAAATACTCTCGGAGAAACTTGGCAAGATAGCAATCAGTTCATAGCAGGATATCACATGCCTATACAAAACCATGGTATACAACAAACGCCACCAAGGCGAATATCGTGACTTCACCAAATGAAGTCATTTCATGTTAGTAGAAAAAGTGAGAGGGTTAGAACTTGCCCAAGCAAGTCAAAATTCACAATTCATGCAAACAGGGGGTTCCAATCCTCCATGCCATCCTAGCCAAGTAGATCTCCTCACAGGAGTAGGCACGTTAGGCATGCCTCCTCAGTATCCACAACAAACGCCAACTAGGCCCATCATCTCTAACACCATTCCTCCCGGTCTAGTATCAAACAATCCATTCCTGGACAATACCCCGTCATACTTAAACATGTACTCCAAATCACCACAAGGAGATATGTTCTCCTCTCCCGGCATGCTTGCTCAAACACAGGTGTTTCCTTATGCCCCTACCAATGCATACGCTGCGCCATATCAACAACCCATCCCACCACCACTCCCTCAGCAACCACCATCAATGGTCGAAACCTATGCGATAGGGACTTATTCAAAATATTTGAAAGAGCCCTTAGACTTCACCATACGAAGCGTCATGCTTCCAAGACCCCTTCTGATTTTCCCAAGTACAAAGTTGAGGGAGATCCAAATGCGCATATCAAAGCTTACGCTTCACCATATACGAGAACTACTCCCTTGGGATGGGTTTATTGCTAAAATATTCCCAAGACTTTGGAAGGCATCGCTCTTGATTGGTATTATAGAATACAGGGCTTCCATCCATTCATTTAAATAACTCGTATCAGAGTTCATTAAGGCATTTGACATGAATAAACTGTTAAGAACAGGAATCAGGGATTTCTTACACATCAAACAAGAACACAACGAATTTGTCGCCCATTTCATCCAAAGGTGGCGTACAGTCCTTTATTCCTTGGCAAGTGCGCCAAACATGGATCAAATGGAACTATGTGATTTATTCCTTCATTCGCTTAGCAGAGAAGTGAAGGAAGAAGTCCAGAAGTTCCCATTACGAACTTACGATGAAGTACTAGAGAGTGCTCTTGAATAGATCAAGCGGCCATTGATAGTGGTCGTAAGACATGGAGCAAACGGAGGTTAATCACCCCCAATCGAGAACACTACAAATTATCCCACCACCACAAACGTCAATCAAGGACCTAAAATTCTTAACAAAAATCGGGGTGTAACAACGGATAGAGTAACCGACCAGCCCAAGAAGGTAAATGTTGTCAATACTCCATCACAAACAAATACCCAACGAAATAACAACTTTACCCTGACAATCAATACAGTGGATTTTAACCATCCACAACAACAACAACAGTGAATTCCCATACAAGGGCCAAGCCAAAACTCATTTGGTTATCAAAAGCAGAATCAAAGCCAGAAACAACAAATGTAAAACTTTAATCCTAATAGGCAACAATTTGATCAGAGTTATAGGCCACAATATACACCAAACCAACAAACCAGGAATTACAATCCCAATTCATATTGTGGTTTCCACAAAATTTGATGTCATGATACTAGAACATGCCATGACTACAATAAATTCATGCAACGTTTTCCAGAAGAACAAAGACAGTTCTTCACAGATTTGTTTTTACCAGATCCCATGTCACCACCACCAAGCACGCTCGCAGGGGCAGTTTCCCCTCAGAATGCTCCCCTCAAGATCTTTAACGATCCACTCCCAAATCATGATAATAACAACTAAATCCAACTAGGACGAACAAGGGTGCAATGACAGGAAACAATGATCATGAAGCCTCGACTTCACTAAATCCATCAGTTGCGCCACAATTAGGAAATCAGCCGAGACCCAAGATAGTCAGTTTAGTAGAACTAGACGCTGAACTACCTATCGAAGCTATAACAAGAACACGAGAATATTTCTCTCAACCAAGCCCAAGTCACCTACCAGAAATAGATAAGAGTCAACAAATAGTAGAAAAACCTATGGGTGCCTATGATTTAATTAACGACCTAACAAAAACCTTCTCGCACATTTCATTTTTAGACTTACTAAAAAACTCTCCTGCTCACAGGGCTACTCTTTTAGAAGCATTAGGTTTAGGTCATTTAATTAACATCACTCCACCTCCTGAAACATAGGTAAATCATGTAGACTTTGATGTTCATCCTCCAGGGCAGCCGGACAAGGATGTCGAATTCATATTCGAAATAAGTAAAATGCCTACAGATGCTGAGATTGCATGCCGAGGTGATCCAACCTTACACTTACAAGTATGGGTTTATAATAACTACGTAAAATGAGCAATGGTTGATGATGGGGCCACAGTTAACATAGTCCCCTTCTCTTTCCTTCAAAAATTAGGATATGGGGAAACAAATTGTTCCACCACTCAAAATATATTGAGAGGCTATGATAGCCTTAAAGCCACTTCGATTAGAACTATAATACTACCTGGTCACCTTAGGACCCAAAACAATTACATTAGTTTTATATTATAGATCGGAAACCAATTATAATATGATCCTCGGTGACCATGGATACACCAAATGAAGGCAATCCCTTCTATGTTATTCCAAGAAGTAAGATTCTTGCATCTAGGAAAGGTGTTTATAGCCAAAGGTGATCCAAAACCTTTGATATACACCTAGGCGACTTAAAGAAAATACCGTGTGCACTCTGAATTTGAACTTCCAACAAACCAACTTAATAAACCCACTGACGCAAAACCAGAGGAGAAGTTGGTACCTACAACGGATCTTGAGACTATGAATCTAGTCAAGACAATCCCAGCCTCAAAAGGTGAGGCTAACATTGTAGAAACGGTATCATTAGGAACTACTGCAAAAATCATTGAATTACTAGAACAAGATCTACCAATGTTTCTACCATTTGATTATGTGGGCATGGGAAATTCCCTAGGTGTTGGTTCTCTTCCAGCAGAGGATCTCTGTATGGTGGAAGTAGAATGCGCAAATACAACAAATATCCCAACGTCCATATTCCCAGCTAAATATTGGACTCTCCATTTTGATGGAGCTAAATGCCGTTATGGAGTGGGGGCTGGTGTAATCTTTACTTCCCCTGAAGGAAAGGTCCTACCATTCGCCTTCAAACTCAATTTCGAATGTACAAACAACAACGTTGAAAATGAAGGCCTCCTCCTTGGCCTCATTTGAGCCAAGAGGATCGGTATTAATAACATCAAAGTATTAGGAGACTCACAATTGGTAGCAAACCAAGTCTCTGAGATATATGAAACCAAAGCCGAGCATTTACAGCTTTACAAAAAAGTTGTATTATATTTAAGCAAGGAATTTGACTTCATATCAATTGAAACAATCCCGTGAGAAGAAAATCTTCTCACTAATTCAATAGCAACTTCCGCATCACGTTTTACTCCAAGCAATAAGTTAGAGGATACTTGTTTCATAGTATCCCTTCGTGATGAACCATTGATAAAGACAACGACAAATTCTCTTTTAAACAAAAATGAATCTACTATCCTAGACCATGTTGATAGTGATATGGCCACTTTGGATTACTTAAACGCCTATGCGGCACTACATCTCTCCTATCATATGATAGATTTGTCCTTAATCCCACATTCATCTTCTTACTGCGGAAATCCCATAATGGAACCTAGCGTATACACGGTAGAAAGTGGGGACGATTTGGATTTACCTCCAGCCCCACCTGAGTTTGAAGAAGGTAATGTTCTCCTCTCCCGGCATGCTTGCTCAAACACAGGTGTTTCCTTATGCCCCTACCAATGCATACTCTGTGTCATATCAACAACCCATCCCACCACCACTCCCTCAACAACCACCATCAATGGTCGAAACCTATGCGATAGGGACTTATTCAAAATATTTGAAAGAGCCCTTAGACTTTGCCATACGAAGCGTCATGCTTCCAAGACCCCTTCCCGATTTACCCAAGTACAAAGGTGAGGTAGATCCAAATGCGCATATCAAAGCTTACGCTACAGCCATACGAGAACTACTCCCTTAGGATGGGGTTGTTGCTAAAATATTCCCCAAAACTTTGGAAGGCATCGCTCTTAATTGGTATTATAGAATACCTAAGGCTTCCATCCATTCATTTAAACAACTCGTATCATAGTTCATTAAGGCATTTGACATGAACAAACTGTTAAGAATAGGAATCAGGGAGTTCTTACACATCAAACAAGAACACAACGAATCTGTCACCCATTTCATCCAAAGGTGGCGTACAGTCCTTTATTCCTCGGTAAGTGCGCCAAACATGGATCAAATGGAACTATGTGATTTATTCATTCATTCGCTTAGTAGAGAAGTGAGGGAAGAAGTCCAAAAGTTCCCACTATGGACTTACGATGAAGTACTAGAAATTCTCTTCGAATAGATCAAGCAGCAATTGATAGTGGTCGCAAAACATATGGAGCAAACGGGAGGTTAATCACCCCCAATCAGAACACTACAAATTATCCCACCACCACAAACGTCAATCAAGGACCTAAAATCCTTAACAAAAATCGGGGTGTAACAACAGATGGAGTAACCGACCAGCCCAAGAAGGTAAATGTTGTCAATACTCCATCACAAACAAACAACCAACGAAACAACAACTTTACCCCGACAATCAATATAGTGGATTTTAACCATCCACAACAACAACAACAACAGTGAAATCCCATACAAGGGCCAAGCCAAAACTCATTTGGTTATCAAAACCAAAATCAAAGCCAGAAACAACAAATGCAAAACTTTAATCCTAATAGGCAAAATTTGATCGAGTTTGAGCCACAATATACACCAAACCAACAAACCAGAATTACAATCCCAATTCATATTGTGGTTTCCACAAAATTTGATGTCATGATACTTAGAACGTGTCGTGACTACAATAAATTCATGCAACGCGTTTGCGAGAAGAACAAAGACAGGTTCTTCCATGATTTGTTTTTGGCAGATCCCGTGTCACCACCACCAAGCACGCTCGCAGGGGCAGTTTCCCCTCAGAATGCTCCCCTCAAGATCTTTAACGATCCACTCCCAAATCATGATAATAACAGACTAAATCCAACTGGGACGAACAAGGGTGTAATGATGGGAAACAATGATCATGAAGCCTCGACTTCACTAAATCCATCAGTTGCGCCACAATTAGGAAATCAGCCAAGACCCAAGATAGTCAGTTTAGTAGAACTAGACGTTGAACTACCTATCAAAGCTATAACAAGAACACGAGAATATTTCTCTCAACCAAGCCCAAGTCACCTGCCAGAAATAGATAAGAGTCAACAAATAGTAGAAAAACCCGTGGGTGCCTATGATTTAATTAACGACCTAACAAAAACCTTCTCGCACATTTCATTTTTAGACTTACTAAAAAACTCTCCTACTCACAGGGCTGCTCTTTTAGAAGCATTAGGTTTAGGTCATTTAATTAACATCACTCCACCTCCTGAAACACAGGTAAATCATGTAGACTTTGATGTTCATCCTCCAGGGACATCCGAACAAGGATGTCGAATTCATATTCGAAATAAGTAAAATGCCTACAGATGCTGAGATTGCACGCCGAGGCGATCCAGCCTTACACTTACAAGTATGGGTTTATAATAACTACGTAAAATGAGCAATGGTTGACGATGGGGCCATAGTTAACATAGTCCCCTTCTCTTTCCTTCAAAAATTAGGATATGGGGAAACAAACTGTTCCACCACTCGAAATACATTGAGAGGCTATGATAGCCTTAAAGCCACTTTGATTGGAACTATAATACTACCGGTCACCTTAGGACCCAAAACAGTCTTGACTGAGTTTTATATTATAGATCGGGAAACCAATTATAATATGATCCTCGGCTGACCATGGATACACCGAATGAAGGCAATCCCTTCTACGTTATTCCAAGAAGTAAGATTCTTGCATCTAGGAAAGGTGTTTGTAGCCAAAGGCGATCCAAAACCTTTCGATATACACCTAGCTGACTTAAAGAAAAAAATAGGTGTGCACTCGGAATTTGAACTTCCAACAAACCAACTTAATAAACTCACTGACGCAAAACCAGAGGAGAAGTTGGTACCTACAACGGATCTTGAGACTATGAATCTAGTCAAGACAATCCCAACCTCAAAAGGCGAGGCTAACATTGTAGAAATGGTATCATTAGGAACTACTGCAAAAATCGTTGAATTACTAGAACAGGATCTACCAATGTTTCTACCATTTGATTATGTGGGCATGGGAAATTCCCTAGGTGTTGGTTCTCTTCCAGCAGAGGATCTCTGTATGGTGGAAGTAGAATGCGCAAATACAACAAATATCCTAACATCCGTATTCCCAGCTAAATATTGGACTCTCCATTTTGATGGAGCTAAATGCCATTATGGAGCGGGGGTTGGTGTAATCTTTACTTCCCCTGAAGGAAAGGTCCTACCATTCGCCTTCAAACTCGATTTCGAATGTACAAACAATGGCGCTGAATACGAAGCCCTCCTCCTTGGCCTCATTTTAGCCAAGAGGATCGGTATTAATAACATCAAAGTATTAGGAGACTCACAATTGGTAGCAAACCAAGTCTCTGAGATATATGAAACCAAATCCGAGCATTTACAGCTTTACAAAAATTTGTATTAGATTTAAGCAAGGAATTTGACTTCATATCAATTGAAACAATCCCGTGAGAAGAAAATCTTCTCGCTGATTCAATAACAACTTCCACATCACGTTTTACTCCAAGCAATAAGTTAGAGGATACCCGTTTCATAGTATCCCTTCGTGATGAACCATTGATAAAGACAATGACAAATTCTCTTTTAAACAAAAATGAATCTACTATCCTAGACCATGTTGATAGTGATATGGCCACTTTGGATTACTTAAACGCCTATGCGGCACTACATCTCTCCTATCATATGATAGATTTGTCCTTAATCCCACATTCATCTTCTTATCGTGGAAATCCCATAATGGAACCTAGCGTATACACGGTAGAAAGTGGGGACGATTTGGATTTACCTCCAGCCCCACCTGAGTTTGAAGAAGGTAATGCCTCTTTAATCGAAGAAACAATTGATGTTAACATCGGAACGGAGGATGAACCAAAAATATTGAAATTAGGGTCCTCGTTAACCCCAGAAGAAGTAGAAATACACACTCAGATCCTCAAGGAACATCAGAAAGCTTTTGCATTTAATTATAAGGAAATGACAGGCATTGCACCACACATTGCGGTGCATAACCTCGTCACTAAATCTGATGCAAAACCAGTTAAACAAAAATCAAGACCCATGAAACCCAAGGTGGCTCTCATGGTGAAAGATGAAATAATAAAACTCCTACAAGTAGGGTTCATCAAACCAGTCGATTACTCTCAATGGGTATCTAATATTGTTCCCGTTCTCAAAAAGAATGGGAAGATACGCATCTGCATAGATTTCCGAGACATTAACAAAGCATGTCCTAAGGACGACTTCCCATTACCATCCATAGATGTCATTGTTGATGCAACAACTGGATTTGAACTCTTATCTCTCATGGATGGATTCTCGGGATACAATCAAATCAGAATATCTGAACAAGACCAAGCCAAAACCACGTTTATAACTCCTTAGGGAACCTATTGTTATGTTGTTATGCCATTTGGCCTCAAGAACGCTGGTGCTACGTACCAGCGAGCTATGACATATATATTCCATGATTTAATTCATAAAATCATGGAATCCTACGTAGATGACTTGTTGGCTAAGGCCAAGAAGCGTTGTGACCATCCAGAAGTACTCCGCGTCATTCTTTCACGCCTAATAGAATACGGAGTCACACTAAATCCAGAGAAATGCATCTTTGGTGTAACAGGAGGAAAGCTCCTAGGTTACATCATATCGTCACGAGGGATAGATGTTGATCCAACCAAAATTTGGGCTGTCCTCGAAATGGTCCCACCTTCGAATGAATCTGGAATCAGGTCATTTCTCGGAAAACTGGGTGCAATCCGGAGATTCATCCCGGACTTAAGCTTCGCCATTCATCCAATCAACAATTTACTCAAGAAGGATTATAGCATTGATTGGACCGAAGACTGCAATGAAGCCTTTGATGCAGTTAAGTGTTTCCTGTTATCACCACCTACGCTAATGCCACCTAAGCTAGACCGCCCGTTAATTTTGTATTCACGAGCTACCGATGTCTCGTTGGCCTGTATGTTGGCCCAAGAAGACAATGAAAAAAAGGAACACGCGATTTATTTCATTAGTCAAACATTACTTGACTATGAAACATGTTATACACAGGCAGAACGAGAATGCCTTGCCATAGTCTTTGCTACTAAACGCTTAAGACACTATATGTTGAATCAAGAAACGAGGGTCATGGTAAAAACGGACCATTTACGAACTTTCCTCACACAAGGATCCTTGTCTAAAAAGGCTGGACATTTTATAACCTTAATGGGGGAATTTGAATTAACATTTGTAAATCAGAAGTTGGTTAAGGGACAAATCATTGCAGATTGGTTAGCTGATAACCCATTAGATGGAGGTGATTTAGTAGATTTAGATTTTCCAGATGAGTGCGTATACTACATCGAAACCCAACCCTCTATCTCTGAGTGTCCTTGGTACACTGATATCATTAATTATATCATGGACCATATGTACCCAGAAGGAGCTACACCACAACAAAGAAGGCGGTTACGTATTATTGCAGCCAAATATGTCATCATAGAGCAAGTACTCTACCGAAAAGCATTCGATGGAATGCTCTTGAGATGTGTCGACACAGAAGAATCCAAGAAGATTCTCCACGAATCTCACAGTGGAATGTGTGGAGGCCACTTCGGTGGCCATGCCACCGCTCACAAAATACATCGAATGGGCTATTTCTGGCCCACTCTAGAACACGACGCAGTGGAGTTTGTACGCAGGTGTCATAAGTGTCAAGAATTCTCCCACGAAATTCATATGCCAGCACAAGCTCTACAACCAATTGCTACTCCATGGCCCTTTTCTACATGGGGTCTTGATTTGATAGGGAAATTCTCTCCCTCGTCTATAGATGGCCATAATTTTATAATCACGGCCACCGAATATTTCACCAAGTGGGTAGAGGCTATGCCTCTTACTACTGTACCAGGTTCTGTAATCGCCAAGTTCATTTTGAACCAAATCATTTGCAGATACGGTATCCCACAAATCATTATCTCCGATAATGGAACTTCTTTTAAGAATGAAGAGGTTCGCGAGCTATGCAATAAATTTAAGATAAGCCATCATACGGCTTCCTTGTATTACCCTCAAGCCAACGGACAGGCTGAAGCGACAAACAAGACACTGAAAGCCATTCTCCTTAAAACTGTGAAAGAAAACAAACGAGATTGGCATTTGAAGTTATATCCGGCCTTGTGGGCCCACCAAACCTCAATAAGAACACCAACGGAGCAACTCCTTTCTCACTAGTGTTCGGGGCAGAGGCAGTTCTCCCACTCGAGGTTGAAATACCCAGTCTCCGCATTTCATTACAAGGGATTCTGGATGAAGATGCTTACAGAGAAGCACGTCTTTCCCAACTAGAAAGCCTAGATGAAACTAGGTTAGATGCTGAACAGTGACATAGAGTTTATGCTGACCGGATGTGCCGGCAGTACAACAAGAAGGTCTATGAATGCGACATATACGAAGGTGATCTAGTTCTAAGGCTAGACAGCCGGATCGACAAGAAGACCGGCGAAGGAAGGAAATTCTGGCCCAAATGGTTGGGCCCATACCGAGTCATGAAGGACTATGGAAACGGTGCATACCTCTTATGTACGCTAGAAGGTGAGGAATTTGGCGAAACAGTCAATTCCCTGCACCTCAAGCGGTTCTACGCATAAGCAGCTAGCACTACTTATATAACTATCTACATTGCATTTTCATACAGATTAGGATCATGTTGTCCATTTGTTTTGTACACAAATTGTGATCAAGGAATCTATTCTCAAAGCAATTCATTACAAACTCATGATGTTGTTGGCATAAACTCTTTAATCGTACCTCTCCATTTTCATGATGTCATCAAATTATCTCGGAATCATTTTATCAAATAAAGCTAGATATGACAAAGTCTTAAACGGTAACCATACCAAGATCTGCGGGCTTGTTCTCACTTTTAGTTTCTTCTTAGGATAGGTGTCTTGCCTATGGTCTGTTCTAGAAGCTTCATGGTGTCACATCTATCCCATATATATGTCTCTTTGGAAATAAGCACATACTGACGTTTTACTCAAGAAAACAAGTCAAACGTTGATCAAATAGAAAATTTTAATTTTACACATTTCCTTGCCCCACCAACCTTTGGTGATGAGCTTGCGTCTCTTACTAGTGACGTAGGGTTGGGAAAGGATGGAAATGCCCTTACTCGCCTATGCTTTGCCCACGGTGTTAAACCCACGCTTCTTACTAGTAGCATGGGGCAAAGTGTAGGGGGTCCTCTTGACAAATAAATGCAAATGGTCATACACAAACAATTCAAACTTTGAAACTTTGAGTCAAAAATAAATGAATCAGATGTTCAAAATTCCAAGAGAGTTAAAATCCTAAAAACCCAGATTTTGTCTACTATGTGGCCATCTACGGATCTAAGTCTAGATAAACCGCAAAGTAAGTTGCATTCTAAACTATGAAGTCACTCGGGTAGAGTAAGCTTGTAGCTTCCAATTTGGTTCCACCAAAGCTTTGTCTGTCTTTCATCACTATCATTTTAGCACATTTCATAACTTGTGCCCTTCTTGACTCTTGGTGATAAGCCCTCGCATCTTACTAGTTGCGTGGAGTTAGGAGTGGGGCAAGTTTATCTGTTCATCATACTGGTTTGTATTCATCACTTTGCAAAACAAACATGAGGTATCCAAAATTGCTTACAGAAGCTAAGATTCAAAATCACATTATATCTACATCACCATATATCAGCATCATGAAACACAAAAGGAAATAAAAACATTTACATCATTTGTTCTCCATTGCATACATTCTAAAAGCATATAAACATACATCGTAGTATACATAGGGAAACTGGAAATAGAAAGGAAACCATGAGTGCCAAGATTTTGATCCAAAATAAATACGTATATATAAATGATCAATGTTTATATACAATGCCATCATGCACTAAGCATGGTCAAAACGCTCAAAGAGCCCGGGATATACAAAGAATATATAGTACAAAATCTACGAGAGCCAAGTGGCCTCTCAATCCCTACGCGACCCCTCCGAAGGTGCACGCCCACGCCTAGGACTCCGGCTACGCCGGCGCTCTGAATGTACGGAGGGCTCAGGGTCCCGAGGAGCAGCCGCAGTCTCACCACGAGAACGGCTCCTCATAAGACGCTCAGCCGTCCTGTACCCCGCTAGCTCGGTGCGAAGGGTCGATACCATCCTGGCCACATGCCAGACTGGAGCAAAGATGTCGGTATGCCTACCGGCTGCTGAAGGCTCCCCAGTGTCTACGGACAGCTCTGCACGGGTCCTATCCATGGGGATCATCAGGGAATCAGTACATACCCTGCAGATCAAATCCCGCCACTCATCAACAGTCTCTGCAAACAAAGGAGAAAACAAGTTAGAAACCAAACAAGAAATTAGGAATACAAGATTGCAACTAAGGAGAGCCTACAAGAAAACATTAAAAGGGAGAAAGGGTAACTTACTCGGATCACCAGCCTCTGGGATGGGTCATTTGGGGCCGCACTGCCGTGGATGCCGCTGCCCGACCGAGGGCTGCTCCTGTGGTGGGAGCAACGTATCGCCCGCAATGGACTCATCCTCTCTACCACGGCCCTGGGAGAGTGGCTCCTCTGAAACCAGAGTCACCCTCTCTGCGCTCTGCTCGGCCCTCTCTACCTGCATAATATCCTGAGTGTCATGCCACTCAGGATCGCTGTCATCGGTCTCCTCCTCTGTTCCTCCCTCTGTGAACTCCTCAGACTCGGAGTCAATATCAATAGGGTCATCGCTGCTATGAGCAGGACCCACAGCAATCTGAAGCAAAGGTGCCCGAGGTGCACCGGCTCTCCCTCTAGCACGTACTATCCTCCTGGCTGCAATGGGAACGCCAGGAGTAACCACTGTCCAACCTCGGCCTCTAGGCCCCCCTCTGGCCTCACGAACTGATCTGTAGACTGGTGCCACTGGGGAAGCATATCCGTGTATGGTAAGCCAAACTGCTGAGGAACTCAGCCAAAGGGGTGCATCTCCACACGTCCCACTCTGTCAATAAGCTGCCCTGTCGTGGAGCAGGAGATCAAGGTAAGAGTCTCCTCACCCCATATGCCCACCATAGTCTGATATGGTGTGGCCTCCATGTCGGCAGTAGTCAGGGAGGCAACTGGCTGATGAGGTGCTCTAAGCACCAACATGTCTATCCATCTGGCTACCCTCACAGCTCCAGGATCTGCCACCTCCACACCCCTGCCATAGGGGATGAAATGCTCATAGACCCAACTCATGACTAGAGTCGGGTGGCTCAATGACTGCCCCTGTAAACGGACTACCCTGTATAAGTCATGGTAGGTAGTCCCAAGAATGTCTGCCCCCAAGCATATTTCCGACCATGCCCCTCTATCTGTGCAATAATGGGGGCCCAACAGTATAATAATGTGTCCCCTCCCTTGTCCCCGATCAATCTCGAGGCAAGGATCCCCATGATGGCCTGGCGAAGTAAGGGGATGGGCAAAGAGGAATAGATCAAACTCTCACCCCCTTCTTTGACCCCGTGGAGATGACTGCATCTCCCATATATGTGGCCCACTATGCAATCTGTGCCCGTGAGCCTGCTGTCTCTAGGGTAAGCCGTCTCCCGATGATCGGGACCCCCAGAATATGATAGACATCCTCCAATGTAATGGTCCACTCACCACAGACCCCTGGCAATCGGAAGGTGTTCCGATCTGCATCCCAGTATGAGAATAGGTCACAAAGGATGTGACTAGATGGTGCAACATGAGGCACGCGCGATATGCGCAGTATGCCAGCCCTCTGAAGTGTGTCCTCCTCATCCTGTGAGAGGGCATCTAGTACCCCTGGGAGCCAATCACACTCCCTCTCTCTACTCCATCGGATGTACTCCTCTCTCGCCTGCATACACCCAAAAACACACAAAACAGAGCAAGTTAGCATCCGAGTAATACTAGAAAAACCATGTAAGCACGTAGAAATGCTAGAAAAGCAAAAACATTTTCAAAAAAAGGATTCTTTTGCATTCTGTGCAAAACCGCCGCCCTGAGCAGAGGGGCGGTTTTGTAACCACCACCTTAAGGGCGGCGGTCGTGTAACGCCGCCCGAGGCAGGCGGCGGTCGTGTAACCACCACCCTAGGCAGGGCGGCGGTCGTGGTCTGAAAACCCACGCGGGTTTTAAATGCTAAACAAGCCTAAAAATGCAAAAAATGACCCTTTTTCCTAAATACGAAGCCTACCCAGTAGGCGCCCCCCCTAGGTGGACCTTTTGACACTAGCATTTTCAAAAATGATCCCCCCATGACAAAGATTTTAACATTTCAAAATTAAGGGGGAAAAAGGAAAAACTGAAGAAAACTAACCTGTGATCTCGCGGGTCGATGTTCCGCACGTGGAGGCATGATCGCTATCTCGTCGCGGACGTTTTGACTCTACTCACACAAGAAACCGTCACCATGGGTCCCAGAGCTCAAAATCAATCAAATCAACTCGCGCAAATGAATAGGAAAATGGGCCCACTTTCATATATATAGCACTCTGTTTCATTTTAAAATGACTTTTTCACAGGTTTGGAGCACTGATGGAGGTAAGTTCCTATCCTCACACAAATGGTACGTTCTCATTCCCTGTTATCTTAGCGTTTATTTTTCAAACTATTGTATCTATCTGCACTTGAGTTATATTTTTGTTTTGTAGGTAGCGGGAATTTTAATGGCGTCATTTCAACACACAGACGTGTCAGGTATAACTTCTAACTTCCCATTTCAGGACTGCCATACTCAGACCCACCGTTTTACGCCTCTCCATGGCTAAAACACTTCTCCGAGGGGGCAATATGTACGTACCCAAAATTGTAAGGTACTGTACTGCCGGAACAACGTGACAAGTGCCCCAATGATGATACAGGTCTCCTCGCAAGGTGTTTGGAATCCGAAAATATCTCCAAGTGTGTGTTAACATCCCGCATGCCCCGCTTAGCCCCCGCGTGCTTTGTTTTTCCCTTTTCCCCTCTTTTCTTGGCCTTTTGCTCTTCAGTGACGAAACACCGCCTGCGATCGGGTGGTGGTCCTATAACCGCCACCCTGCTCAAAGCGGCGGTCCTTTACGCATTTTCCAGAAAGCGTTTTAACGTGACTCACGTAAAAATCAACGATTCACCAGCTTTTTTTGCCAACTTGGGCTTGCATTTATGTTTTTGGTCCCCTGGAATAGTGTTTGGCCATTGTTTATAGTTTTAGAGTTCAGTTTGGTTTTGATCTTTGGGTGAATGAAAAGCTATAAATAAATGGCTTGTGCTCAAACAAATGGTCTGCCCTCATTCACTTCTCATGCTCTCATTTTCAATAGTTCAGTCTATTATTTTTCTTAGAAGCCATAGTTTCAATTCTTTGCATGTTTAGTTAGCATTGTTCAGCTGTTGGTAAGCCACATATCCATCTTGTGCAGGCAGTGTTGTTATTTCACCCAATCCATTGGAGTAGAATAGCTTAGGAAGCCATTAAAGTTGCAGGTTTTTCTCCTTAAACAGGATAGTTTTAGGTTCTGGATGCTTTATGTTGCATGACTCGCAATAAATCCCGCTAGGAATTACATAAGCCAAGCTCTGTACTCTTGCGCTATCCCTCTCCTACTCACATTATATTCAGTCTGTATTCTGAGCTACCTTTGTCCCAATATCTACTTTTGTTGATGCTAGCATTACACGCTTTTCTGGATTCACGTGAACACGAAGGAACGAGGAGATCACACTGAGGGGACAAGATCACACACACCATTGGATTCGCCACTGTTCTGCAGAATCCAGGTTCTAGCTTTCAAAGTTCTAAAGTTAGAAATATATCAAATAGAGTAGATAATCACTTCTTTTCAGTTAATTTTACTTTCGATATTGCCAGGGAAGCTATGGGGATTGATAGTTTATGAGAAACTATGATTCATTCCTCACTTCGGAGGTAGGATCGAGAGTCCGCAAATAGATTAAGCAAGTTATTTCATTATTCGAGAATAGATCTAGAAATTACACGAATAAATAACTACACTCGGTTATTTTGTTTTTTTAAGTTTTATCTTAGTTGTCAAATTTTAAATACATTTAAATAGCTGCTTTCTTAAATTCTTAAGGTTTCTCAGAAAATACAAAAATAGAAATTATATATATGTTCTAGATTTATTCCACGTAGTTAAAATTTGCTTTATTGCAGTTAGATTTACATTATTGTTTTGTATGACAATCACGGGACCCAGGGAGCCCAGGGAATATGTATTTGAGCCAATTGTGCCTCAACCCAATCTCGTAACGGAAATAGTTGACATAGACCAGAACCTTAGAATACAAATCTTCCAAACAACAACAAATTTACGACAGATCAGCTCTCAGTTGAGGGGATTAAATATAGAAGATGACCAAGCACACATGTTTTGGTCAAATCAACCGAACTATAGATTACCCTAGGCAAACATACACATGACTGTAGAAGGGTTCAAAAGAGAACAAACCTTTGGTTGTGATCCTTTGGTCCCACAGCCAGATGCAGGAGACACTCTTCTAGATATAGATACCAGCCTAAGAATCCAGGTTGCAAGAACGCCTGTGAGGTACTTTGAGAAGATCGTGCAGTTATTGATCCTAAATATAGAAGCTGAGAAAGCATATGATTATTGGATACTAGGGATTAGGATTTGATTTCGTACATGACCATAAGCGGGACCACAATAACCAAGAGTCTACGGTTGTGATCCAAAAATCCCGCAACCTAATGAATCCATAATTCAATCGGACATAGACATTGGCCTACGTATATTAGTATTCAGATCTACCCCACTTCCACCCACCATCATCAAACATTTATCCTTACTAGATATAGCGGCTAACAAAGCTAGAGAATTCTGGACTAGGCCAGAGAATCGTCCGTAGAGTCGATTGTATTCATTACCCACCATATGACCTTATCTGGAGACATACACGAAACTATCCCAGGTCATTTTCCACGTATTCCACAACCCATAGATTGAATCACGCCAAAGCTCAATATTGATTGGAGCCTTCGAGCAGTCATCCTTGCCGATCAATCTATCACACCAATTCAGTTAGAAGGGCCTTCTTTGCCTTAGATTCACAAATTCCACTAGTGTGTATTGAAGACATTAGATTGCCTAACTATTTTGTCTCGCATCCCACGCATATTCCATCCCCACCATTGTCTCGGCACGACCTCGAGAGGTCGGGTGCACGCGGAAGAGTTACTTGTAGATTCCCACGATCGCTTGTCACTTTTCCAGTAGATACGATGTAACCATACCAAGATCTGCAGCCTCACTTTTGGTTTCTTCTTTGGATAGGTGTCTTGCCTATGGTCTGTTCTAGAAGCTTCATGGTGTCACATCTATCCTGTACATATATCTCTTTGGAAATAAAAACACACTGACATTTTTCTCAAGTAAACAAGTCAAATATAGATCAAACAGAAAATTTTAAATTTACACATTTCCTTGCCCCACCAACCTTCGGTGATGAGCTTGTGTCTCTTACTAGTGACGTAGGGTTGGGAAAGGATGGAAATACCCTTACTCACCTATGCCTTGCCTAAGGTGATAAACCCACGCTTCTTACTAGTAGCATGGGGCAAGGTGTGGGGGTCCTCTTGACAAACAAACGTAAAGGTCATAAACAAATAATTCAAATCTTGAAGTCTTCAAATCAAAAACAAATGAATCGGATGTCCAAAATTCAAAGAGAATTAAAAATCCTAAAACCCAGATTTTGTCTAACATGTGGCCATCTACGGATATAAGTCTAGATAAACCGCAAAGCAAGTTGCATCCCAAAACTATGAAGTCACTCGAGTGGAGTAGGCTTGTAGCATCCTAACTTAGTTCTCGCCAAAGCTTTGTCTATCTTTCATCACTATCATTTCAACACATTTCATAACTTGCACCCTTTCCAGCCTCTCGGTGATGAGCCCTCGCATCTTACTAGTTACGTGGGGTTGGGAGTGGGGCAAGTCTATCTACTCATCATACAATCTTATCTTCACCACTTTGCCAAAACAAATATGAAGTACCCAAAATTGCTTACAGAAACTAAGATTCAAAATCACATTGTATCTACATTATCATATATCGATATATCAAAGATCATGAAATACAAAAGGAAAGTAAACATTTGTATCACTTGTTCTCCGTTGCATACATTCTAAAAAGCATATAAGCATAACATCATAGTTCACATAATGGAATGGAAACAAAATCATAGATACCAAGAGTTTGATCCAAAAAGAATATATATATATATATATAAATGATCAAAAAATTTGTACAATGCCATCATGCGTTAAGCATGGTCAAAATGCTCAAAGAGCCCGGGATATACAAAAATATCATACAAAAATCTAGAGAGCAAAGTGGCCTCTCAATCCCTATGAGACCCTCTCAAGGTGCATACCCATGCCTAGGACTCAGCTACGCCGGTGCTCGAGTACACGAGGGGCTCAGGATCCCGAGGGGCAGCCACGCAGCTCGCCACGAGAATGACTCCTCATCGGCGCTTGGTTTCCTATACCCCGCTAGCTCCGTACGGAGATTCAATACCATCCCGGCCACATGCCGATGGGGAAAAAGACGTCGGTATGTCTCCAGCCTGCTGAGGGCTCCCAAAGCATCCACGAGCACGGCTCTGCATGGGTCCTCTCCATGGGGATCATCAGGGTATCGGTGCATACCCTGCGGATCAAGTCTCGCCACTCATCGGCGGTCTCTGCAAACAAAGGAGAAAAATGAATTAGAAATAAAACAAGGGATAAACACAAATGTAAACAAAAGGAGAGATGGAAATTAAAGCAATCCTAACTTAGAGCAAAGAGAAGATAACTTACTCGGATCACCGGGCCTCTAGGATGGATCTCTAGGGTCGGCACCTACCATAGATGTCACCGCTGACTGAGGTGCTCCCCCCATGGCTGGAGCAACGTAGCATCCTGCAACGGACTTATCCTCCCCACCATGGCCCTAGGAGAGTGGCTCCTCTGAAACCAAAGTAACTCTCTCTGTACTCTACTCTGCCCTCTCTGCCTACATGATATCCTGAGTGTCATGCCACTCAGGATCACTATCCTCCTCAGTCTCCTCCTCTGTCTCTCCCCCTGTGAACTCCTCGAACTCGGAGTCTATGTCGATGGGGTCATTACTACTATGGGCAGGACCCACGGTAATCTGAAGTAGGGGTGCCTGAGGAGCACCGGCTCTCCCTCGGGCACGTACTACCCTCCTGGCTGCAATAGGAACGCCAGGGTGTAACAATTGTCCAACCCCAGCCTCTAGGACCCCCTCTGGCCTCTCAAACTAACCTGTATATTGGCACTACTAGGGGAAGCATGCCCATGTAAGGTAGGCCAAACTGCTGAGGAACTCGACCAAAGGGGTGTATCTCCACTCACCCTACTCTGTCAATAAGTTTCCCTGTGGTGGAGCAGGAGATCAAAGTAAGAGCCTCCTCGCCCCATATGCCTGCCATGGTCTGATATGGTGTGGCCTCCATGTCATCGGTGGTTAGAGAAGCAACTAGCTGATGAGGTGCTCTGAGCACCGACATATCTATCCATCTAGCTGCCCTCACAGCTCTGGGATCTGTCACCTCTACACCTCTACCATAGGGGATGAAGTGCTCATAAACCCAACTCATAACTAGGGTCGGGTGGCTCAAAGACTACCCCTGTAAATGGACTACCCTGTATAAGTCGTGGTAGGTAGTCCCAAGTATATCTGCTCCCCAGGCGTAAATCCGGCCATAACCCTTGATCTGTGCAATGATGGGGGACCAGTGAATATAGCGGTGTGTCTCCTCCTTGTCCCCGATCAATCTCAAGGTAAGGATCCCCATAATAGCCTAGAAAATCAAGGGGATGGGCAAACTAGGAATAGACCGAACTCTGACCCCCTTCTTTAAACCCGTGGAGATGACTACATCTCCCATGTAAGAAGCCCACTGTGCTATCTGGGCCCATGAACCTGTTGTCTCAAGGGTGAGTCGTCTCCCGATGATCGAGACCCCTAGGATATGGTAAACATCCTCCAGTGTGATGGTCCACTCACCTCAGACCCCTGGTAATCGGAAGGTGTTCCGATCAGCATCCCAGTAGGAAAATAAGTCACAGAGTATGTGACTGGATGGTGCAACATGTGGAACCCGTGATATACGTAGTATACCAGCCCTCTGAAGAGTATCCTGCTCATCCTATGAAAGGCCGTCTAACACTGTTGGGAGCCAGTCACACTCCCTCTCTCGGCTCCACCGAATGTACTCCTCTCTCACCTGCATACACCCAAAAACACACAAAACAAAGCAAGTTAGCATCCAAGTGACATTAGAAAAATCATGAAAACACATAGAAATGCTAAAAATGCAAAAACAGTCTCAAACAAGTGTTCTTTTGACATTCTGTGAAGAACCGCCGCCCTGAGTAGGGCAGCGGTTTCGTAACTGCCGCCTTAAGGGCGGCGGTCATGTCCCGAAAACCCACGCGGGTTTTATATCCTAAAAAGGCCAAAAAACACCAAAAAAGGACCATTTTAACTAAAACAAAGCCTACCCAGTAGGTGCCCCCCTAGATGGACCTTTTGAACCTAACATTTTCAAAAATAACCCCCCACAACAAAGATTTTAGCATTTTAAAAGTTTGGAGGTAAAAACAATAAATTGAGGAGAACTAACATGTGATCTCGTGGGTCGATGATCTACACGCGGAGGCATGATCGCTATCTCGTCACGGATGTTTTGACTCTACTCTCATAAGAAACCATCACCGTGGGTCCCAGAGCTCAGAATCAATCAAATCAACACGCGTAAATGAATAGGAAAATGGGCCCAATTTCATATATATAGTAGCCTGACTTGTTTTGAATGTTTTTGTTTGCAGGTTTGGAGCGCCGACGGAGGTAAGTTCTTACCCCCACACAAATGGTACGTCCTCATTTCTAGTTATTTTAGTGTTTATTTTCCAATCTATCTTGTCTATCTGCACTTGAGTTCTCTTTTTGTTTTGCAGAGAGCGGGAATTTTGGATGGCGTCATTTCGACATACGGACGTATCAAGTATAACTTCCAACTTCCCATTTCAGGACCGCCATACTCGAACCCACCATTTTATGCCTCTTCATGGCTAAAACGCTTCTCCAAGGGGGCAATATGTACGTACCTAAAATTATAGGGTACTGCACCGTCAAACAACGTAACACGTGCCCCAATGATGATACATGTCTCCTCGCAAGGTGTTTGGGATCCAAAAAAGTTCTCAAAGTATGCATTATCATCCCGCATGCCCCGCTTAGCCCCCACGTACTTTGCTTTTCTCTTTTCCCCTCTTTTCTTTGCCTTTTGCTCTTGATTCTGAAACCGCCGCCCGATCGATCGGGCGGTCCTCAGAACCACCACCTGCTCGTATGGCGGCGGTCATTTACGCATTTTCCAGAATGCTCTTTTAACACGACTCACGTAAATTTCAATGTTTACCACTTTTTTCACCACCTTGGGCTTGCATTAATGATTTTGGTTCCCTGGAATAGTGTTTTTCCATTGTTTATAGTTTAAGAGTTCAATTTGGTTTTTACCTTGGGTAAATGCAAATGCTATAAATAGTTGGCTTGTGCTCAAGCAAATGGCCCCTCAAATTTGCCTCTGAATTTCTCATTACAATAGATTAGTCTTTCATTTTTCTTAGAATTCTTAGTTTCATTCATTACATGCTTAGTTAGTGTTGTTTTGCTATTAGGAAGCCACATATCCATCTTGTGCAAGTGTTATTAATATTTCATCCAATCCATTGGAGTAGAATAGTTTGTTTTCAATAGGAAGCCATTAAAGTTATAGGTTTTGTTCTTCAAGTAGGATAGTTTCAGGTTCTGGACGTTTTATGTTGCATGACTCGCAATAAATCCCGCTAGGAATTACATAAGCCAATCTCTATACTCTTGCGCTATCTCTCTCCTACTCGCATTGTATTTAGTCTGTATCCTAAGCTACCTTTGTCCCAATATCTACTTCTGTTGATGCTAGCATTACACGCTTTTCTGGATCCACGTAACATGAAGGAGTGAGGAGGTCACACTGAGGGGACAAGATCACACACATCATCGGATTCGCCACCGTTCTGCAGAATCTAGGTTCTAGCTTTCAAAGTTCTAAATTAGAAGCATATCAAATAGAGTAGCCAATCACTTTATTTCAGTCAATTTTACTTTTGATATTGCCAGGGAAGCTGTGAGGATTGATAGTTTCTGAGAAACTATGATTCATTCCTCACTTCCGAGGTAGGATCGAGGGTCTTTCAAATAGATCGATCGCTTATTTCATTGTTTAGAATAGATTTACAATCGCATGTGCAAGTAGCTATACTCGGTTACTTTGTTTGTTTTAAATTCGCATTTGATTAATCGTCAATTTCTAGATATATTAAAATAGCTGCTCCTTTAATTCATCTATAAATTCATCGAAAAATATAAAAAAAGAGAAATTATATATGTTATAGATATACTCCACATAAATAATTTTACTTTGCTACATTTAGTTTACATTGTGGCTTTTGTATGACAATCACGGGACCTAGAGAGCCCAGGGAATACCTATTCGAGTCAATCGTGCCCCAACCCAATCTCGTCACAGCCATAATCGATATAGATCATAATCTTAGGATCCAAGTCTTCCTAACAACGGTAAACTTACAACAAATCGGGCCTCAATTTGCATAGGTTAAACATAGAAGACAACCAAGCACACACGTTTTGGTCAAATCAACCAAACTATAGATTACCCTAGATACATATCCGCATGACTGTGGAAGGGTTTGAAAGAGAGCAAACATTTGGTTGTGATCCTTTGGTCCCACAACCAGACGCAGGAGACACTCTCACAGATATAGATACCAGCTTAAGAATTCAAGTTGCACGAACGCCTGTGAGATACTCTGAAAAGATCACACAACTGTTAAATATGAATATAGAGGTTGAGAAAGCATATGACTATTGGATACTAGGGATTAGGGACTGAATCCACACATGACCATAGTAGGACCACAACAAATATGAATCTACGGTTGTGACCCACAAGTCTCACAGCCCAACAAGTCCATAGGTGAATCGGACATCGATGCTGGCCTACGTACATTAGTATTCAGATCTACTCCACTTCCACCTATCATCAACGAATAGTTATCCTTGTTAGACATAGCAAAATTAACGAAGCTAAGGAGTTCTCGACTAGGCGAGAATCTCCCATATAGTCAATTATATTTACCATCTCGCCCTATGACCTTATCTCGGAGACATACATGAAACTATCCCATGTCATTTTCCATGTATTCCACAACCCATAGACCGAATCACGCCGAGATCTCAATATTGATTGGAGCCTTTGAGCAGTCATCCTTGTTGATCAATCTATCACACCGATTCGGTTAGGAAGGCCTTCTTTGCCTTCACAATTTCCACTAGTGCGCGTCGAAGACATCGAGATTGCCTAACTAGTTTGTCTGCATCCCATGCATATTCAATCCCCATTTGTCATTTGTCTCAAAGCACGACCTCGGGAGGTCGGGTGAGAGGAAGAGTTACTTGTAGATTCTCATGCCCGCATGTCACTTTTCCTTCGTACGATTACCCATAAGAGCATCTTTGAGCTTTCCATGTATCATGTCTTGACTATGCGAATGAGCACACCATACTCGCAAAGATTTTCCCTCGTAGTTTACAATATTATGCAATGTGTTGGTTCTATGACCTACCTATCCATTTGGTAGTCTCTTTCACGCATCTAGTCGATGCCTTTCTCATGCATTTCTCCATGAACATCAGCTCTAAAATTTCCTACACTCAACTTGCACTGACTTCAAGTAAGGGTCCAACAAACACTTTCACGATTATGTCTTGGGATACAAAAACAATTTAGCTAAGATGAATAATGTGCTTGCCGATCTCAAGCTTCTAGACTTATTCATTCGAGTCTCTTGCAACTACTTTAGGAGAGAGTTCTCTTTGAGACCTCTCCTTCATTCGATCAACTTTTCAAACTCTCAAGATTCGTAAGACTAAACTCCCGATAATCGAAAACTTAAATATCACAAGAAAGCATCATGATCCACACATTTTTAGAGTAAGCCAACATTTAATCCTTCTATAACTAAACCCATGGATGGAAAAACTACTATAAATGCGTATATCTACTACTAAGGAACTTTGACCACAACCATACTGACATACTTTTACTAAATTTAATACACCTTCGAGTGTTTTGCTACCATGGCTCATCGATAGTAATCTTATTGCATTACCGTTGCCTCTACAACTTGATCCATCTTGACCAAAAGGATGTAGTTTCGATGAAAATTCTTATTGTGATTATCATCAATGCATAAGGCATTCCACTAATCGTTGTTTCGGATATGACATCTCGTTCAGGATTTTCTTGAAAATGGTCAAATTGAACTTCCTGATTCCAAAACATCTCTACCTATCAATGACAATCATAAACTCAAAATATTTAACAACCCTTTACCCAAACATAACACTAAAACAACTTATTCATCAGCTAATTATGTCTATCACGCAATGCCCTCTCCTACATCGGGGGTTCTTGAATTTTTGTCGCACATACAAACACATCACTACTAGTCATATATTTTTCTAACCATGATTATCGTGCAAATTTTACATCTAATAACTTACAAATTAATGCATCTATTGGTTTGGTTTCTATCAATAACACTAAGGTTGACCCCTCGTGGCCCATTAGTGCATGCTCTATTTCACTTCTTAAGGCTATCGGTTATCCTCCATCACAAATTGAATACCCTTTCAACAAAACCTTTGGCATTGTTAAACTTCATGTTACGGTTGGTCCTCTTACTCTGCTTGTGCCTTTCCTCATTGGAAACATAATTGATGGATGTGACATACTTCTTGGTCTCAATTGGATTCTTCGCTCTCATTCTATCATCTCTATGAATAATTTGTGGCTTAAATTTATTCACAAAAATCAAATTATTTCTATTGATGGTGTCCCTCCATCTACTCCATGGTCACCCTATCCCACACAATAGTTAGTACATCACCTACTTCATCTAGCGCATCACATTCTATGTTACTCAAAGAAAAATCTACTCCTATTTCACCTACTCACACATTGCTTACATGAGCTCACTCACCACTCGGCTAGTCCTACACATCGATATATGCCCCTTCCTAGGACATTCTTCGCATCACAATGTAGATCACCACCTTAGTTTATTCCATGGGGTTCTCATCACCTTCACAATCAGCGTCACGTAGATCTCCATCACCAACACATTTTTCAAATCAACGAAATTCATCATATGTTCATCCCTTACATGTGCATCATATTCATTCATCAAGATAATGTCTATCTACAATACCGCCACTATTAGCACATGGTCCTACACTTTCGTCACCACATGCATCGGATGGAGGACCTTCGTCCTTCATGTTCATTGGATAAATCATTCATATACACTTGGGGGCATAACATCTAATACATTACCCCCTTATCATATTATCATTCGTGTATCTATATTTTTTCATTCTCATACATCAATCTACTAGCATACGCATATTTTTTCATACTTTAGCATCAACCATTTCCCAATGACACGCTCTTTTGCTTTGGTTCACACTTGATTGTTGAGGGATCACTACACATGAACCCCACACACTACACTATAGAAATTCTACATTTCGCGTGTCATAAATCATACTAATCGTCATTATGCATATGCCATACTTCTATTATTTACACCTTTGACATTACATCATATTCATCTTACACATTACATACACTCTTAGGATATCTACACATATTGCATCGAATTATACACATAACATCGCTACACTACATCTCGCATTATACGGTTTGCATCATACACTATGCATCTTCATTATACATACTATACTAGTCTTAATCACATATGAAGCTATCATTACCTGATATTACATACTACATTACTAGTCTATCTACATATATTACATTCCACTCTATACATTACACTTTACACATTCTACACATCTTGCATTGCATTTTACACATCATGTATTTACACATTATACACATCACATGGTCATTTATTATCATGCATACTACATCATCTATCTACTTGTTATACTCACTACCCTATGACACACTTTAGTTCCTCGGTCCATACTCGACTACCGAGGGTTTACAAATCAAATGGACCTTACATTCATCACGCGTTTATCATTTGACATTTCATCATGTGACATTTCTAGGATAGTGACACATGTTATAGGCTAACTTGTCACTTACTCTATCATTTTGTAGTGGTATACGCTTTAGGCTACATCACCACTCCCTTTATTCATATTGTAGTGATATACGCTTTAGGATAAATCATCACTCCTTTTTTCATCTTGTAGTGATATACGCTTTAGGATAAATCATCACTCACTAATTCATCTTGTCATGATATACGCTTTGGATATAGGGTTCGTGCACACATAATTTCTAGGTCACATATCATCAATACACATACACATTCATCACAGCGCATTAGACACAACACACAACTTGACCATTTCCTGATGACGCACTCTCATTTATGGTTCATTCTTGATTGTTGAGGGGGAAAAAATGAACCTCATTATATACACTCTATTCACTTAGGGGGGCATGTGACTCCTATCACTCTATCTTGCATTCAATTCCATTCATCCACAACATACTCCTTATTATGGTTGCTTTTACTCTTACTTACTTTTGCTTGTTCATGGTCGCTTTATTACACATGCTAGTTTGATTACTTGTATGTCATTTATCTATATCATCCACACATGTGCGTTCATGTCTTTTTCTAGTTGTGATCGTAGATATAGGTCTCTTACACGTAACACAAATGTTCACCTTCTACCCTTCCTATTCTGGTCGCTGGGGCATCCACATTCATCTCTCTTAGGTGTTATTGTTTCATTTTGTACTTAGCACTTTACATTACTTGTTTATACATGCTTTTGACATATTGGTTATCTTTCTAACATGCTAACAAGTGCTTCATGTGTAACATTTGTTATGCAAGGATATTTGCTTCCATACTTGTTTATTACATTGTATGTTATTGTTTTCTTTTGTATGTGGGCCTTGCCCTATGTTTGGTGTGCACACTTGTTTTTGTTTACAACCATGATGGCCTTGCATGCCTTGCAACATTGTGAGTGATGTATCATGTTTGCAGCCCACTTTATGCAACTTACTTTTCTTCTTGCGTATTTACATTTACTACTTTGTTTGGTAGCTTACACACTATTTTCGTAGCTTACACATTGTCTTCTACATGCATGTTTGTTCATACTAACACTTGTATTTGGCTAGCCTTCTTGTTTTTGCACTCCTTGGTTTCTACCAAGCGCTTTCCCTTCTCCTATAGGTTACAAAGTTCATGTGGGTTGGTCCTCTTTTGGGGCCACATTCTCCTTTTAGTGACGTTGCATATGCCCCCAAAGAGGGAGGCACCATTTGGGATTTTCTACACACTACACAGATTCTACACTGGTTCGGTTTAGTTATATATAGCGAGTGGCTTTAAACCAATCTACGAACTCCATACACAATAACTTTTACAAGACATGGTTTTCCTTAACATTCGGGAGAGCAGTTAACGGTCAGAGGATACAACGGAATTCCTCCCAATACTTCTTCTATCGTCGGAATCAGATCACCCAAAAAACTAGGACATACAAAGATCTCTTCACACGCAATTCATGGAAGAAATTAAAGGTTGGAGGATACAACAAAATTTCTCCCTATACTTCTTCATCCAATAGCGTCAAATCACCTAAAAAAACTTGGCAGTACAGGATATCCTTCTACACCCTTTTTCTCGACATGGATCAAGTGCACATGTTCCATTTAGATTTTTCATTTGCATATTTTACATTTACATGCTTTTTACATTCACATATATGTGTCTTTTACATTGTGTTTTTACACATACATACATATATATTTGACTACTTGATCATTTTCTCCTTGCGCAGTCCGACAATATGAGAAACAAGTAGTCAAATGGGGGCAACAACAACAACAAAGGGCACCAACAACAAAACTTCAAATAATAACCATGTAGGTACACTACACACATCAGCAACAACACATGCATTTCTACCCTAGGTTCACTCTCATCACTTTTTTCGCACATTCTCATCTCTAGTTTTCACACTCCATCATGTTTTTATCATTCCACATTTTTTCTAGTCCTTTGGAACATCTTCTTCATCGATCTACATTGGTATCAAGTACGCATCTCTATCTACATTATGTTACTGACCTTTCCACTCACCAAAATAAAGTGGGGGAACTATAGACACTAAATCACGTACTTTGGGTAATATTTAGTCTCGGTTTCATACTACTATTTAGAGGGTTTTTGAGTGAAGAAAGTAATAATTAACCCCCATCTCTTGGCCATTTTTATTTGATTTATATCATCATTCCCGACCTCCAACACATGCATTCCTAGTCAATTTTTGTCATTTCTCGTCATTTTAGCTTTGAGTGGGGCACCAAGGCTAGTACTGGGGTACCCATGGGCACCCTGGTCCCACTAGGGGCACACTGATCCTTTTGAAATTTCTCAACACTTTTTGGCTCTTTCTAGTCGTTTGAGTTCTTTATATTTATGTGGTCAGCCATTTTGGGGTTAATTATGAAATTAGATCAAGAGAACCCTATAAATATAAAGTTATGATATCATAATGAGGGACCAAGAACTAGTCACTATTATCATCCACCTAGAGTTGCATCCATCTATTGCATTGGGAGATCATTTTCATTCACATAGCTCGATCACAAAGGGACAAGGATGGGATATCTGCATCACACAAGCATAGGGGAGGATTCTATTCTATTCCATCCACCATTCTATTACATTTTTCTACACATAGTTATCTCACTACATCACAAAGTGTGATTGGCACAAGAGCAACCTAGGGCATGTTTCACACACACACACACACAAAAACTACATTTGGGTATGGAATGTAGTGCAACACTCAGTTAGTAAGTCCACCATTGTGGCAGTTGAGGTTAGTTTGACCCTATCATATGCATTTTTATTTTTAGGGATTGATGCTTGTTTAGGGTTTTGCAAGTCTTTCTTTTATCTTAGATTAGTAATGACATCTGCGTGCAGCAGGTGTAGTGAAGTTAATGCAATAAACAATGAGGGTTTTAGACCACCTTCCAAACCTATGAAGTTCATTTTTGGGCCTCTTACATAGACCATGACACCCATTTTACAAACCATGGTGCCCACAGTGCCCCGAGTCCCTCTCTTGGTGCTCCAATCTAGCTAGATAGCTCGAGATCCATCCTTTTCAAGGTTTTGCATAGTCATTCCTACTTCCTATTTCTCCATTCAAATTCGTGACACAGATTCACAAGTCCATCAAATCAACTGAGTTAATTCTAACTCTCTTAGTACTTTAGGGTTTTTCATTTCCATTTACATAGTTTCTCGGGTCATTTCTATACTTATTTACTTGCATTTATTTACTATATTTACATGTTATTCTAGATTAGATTAACTATCATTATATCCCCTTTTAGTTAATTTTATTTAATTAGTGGTGTTTGTGTGGCTTGCTTGGTGATAAATGTTAGGGTCGAGGTATGGGGAACAGGGTTAGGGGTCGGTGTGGTAAGGTGAGGTGAGGTAACACAAGGTCGGGACTTGGAGGGTTAGGCATGGTGAAGGAAGAGCGAGCCGAGAGTTAGATCGAGTTAGGGTAGGGTCCGAATAAGGGTAACTCAAGGAAAGGGAGGGGTGAGCTAGGATGGGTAGCTAGGGATAGGAGCTCAGCGAGTCCCATTGTCGAGAAGGGGTAGAGGGGTTAGATTTGAATAAACTTAGCTCAACCGAGTTGGGGTCGAGCTAGGTAGGGTAGGGGTAGTTAGGGGTAGATGGCGAGGGATGAGGGTTTTTTTTGTAGTTTTTTTAATTTTCCATGATTTTTAATTTTATAGTATTAGAGTAGGACCTATTGAGTGACTAAAAAAATTATGTAAAAACTAGAAAACAAAACTGAAACAACCCCCAATTTTAATACCCACTATTTTGATTCCCGATTCTGAAAACACATGCAAGCACTTGTAAAAGGTTCATAAACACAATAAAACCGTACAAAAACTTATTTTTAGTATAAAACTAATTCATGCTTCCTAAAAAACTTGCAAGTAAGAAGGTTACAAGAAAAAAATCAACAAATAAACGATATTTTTTTATTTGAATAAATTGTGGTTCTACTCTTCCCAAAATCCTACAAACATAACGCACAACAAAGTCACACTAAAAACAAAGTTAATCAAATAAATCCACATAAAAATTAATGAAATTTGAAACAAAAATGAATGGAAAATGGTTGAGTCCCAACAAGCTTGTGATGAGACCCTTTAATTGTTGTTTTAATCATCTCATCCATTGTATGTTGTCATATTTTGTATACCCTTACACTTGTTTATCCTAGTTATCCTGTCATACATTTCCACCTAAACTTGAACTTATAGCATTTATATTAATGAATATAATTATTACTAAGTTACTCTATTTTGTGGATTTTGAATGTGCATGTTAGTCTCTTGATACAATGAAATGATTAATAGTGCTCTATATGACTACTATACTTTTTTTTTTCAAGAAGCCACTAACATGCAGCCAAAGAAACTCTATCGTATTGTGAAGCAAATGACATACATGAATCGGGACTCGTCGGAACAAAGCACTGCGCAACCAAAGGAGAACACACACATATACAAGACCATGATTTTGGGAAGCTTGATCAATGTGGATACTTCACCTAGAGTTTTCGCATGTCAATAAAGAAGCAGTTATGACAACAAGAAGTAGATCTCACGCCAATACTTGATTATGCTCTACAACTACAACTGTGGAACTAGTTGATTTAATTTGATAATTGATTGTTAGACTGAACAGTTAGTTATGTTGTTGTATTAGAACACCTTTTCTCATTTTTGTTGCATGCATAAGAATCTATGGATTTCTTGGTAATGATTTTTACTTAATTAGATTGTAACTGTTAGTTTGAATTATTATCTTCACATCTCTACTGAATATAAAGAGAATTGTCAAGATTGTTAGGAAAATGGATCCATAGTTAAGGAATTGTTGTAAGCTTCATTTCTGTAATCTTCATGTTGATAAATAAAATCTGAGTTCTATCATCTTGTTATAGACATAAGCCTCAGGAAGGGTTAACACCCAAGGCAGGGCCCACTTGTGGTTTGCTAAACCTCATTTCCTTTTTGTTTTTTCTTTTAGTTCCTTGCATGAATAGATTAGAATTGCAGCAGTTCATTCCTTTACTTGTGTTATGCTTTTACCTACTTTATTGATTAGTTGTAACATCTACTTTCATATGTAACTTAGTTTATTTCCAAGCATTGTATTTTCCAATTGTTTTGAAAACCTTCTTTTAGTTTATACCTCTTAAGCACATGTAATTGTGCATACATCACTAACAGTGTTGAAATTTTATGTCCCTAGGTCTGATGAATAAATGATTGTGGATTAGTGAACAACATATTAATTGTTGCGAGTTAATTTGCACCACCATTTTTTTTCACTCATTTGGGGACCCCGCCCAAGTTAGTCAGGTTTTTAATGAGGGTTTTTCATTTCTTAGAAGCAGTCTAGGTTTTAGGAATTCACCTCAAATTGAACCCCAACTAATTTTCCATTGATAGAGTTGAGTAGTTGATGTATGCACCACCCAAGGGATGTGCTTGTTATATTTTTATGTAATCCACAAGTAGAACAAATATCTTCATTTTCCTTTAAAGATTCCAAATATTCTGAAGAAGAAACCTTTATACTCGGTTTGTTGTTCGAAGATAATCCTCCAAGTGAAGGATCTGTAGTTGCTCCTGAGCATTTAGAAATGGCAAGAGAAATAAATCGAATGCAAATGCTTGAAATGGGGCAACCACCTTTGATTTTCCCATCACTAACAACAATGCAGCTACTGGTATGAGGAATATCTCTCCCTCAACCTTGCATAACTTCCATGGATCTATGTCAGAGGATCCAGAACACCTTTCTCTTTGAGTTTGATGTTATGTGCAGAAGCTATGTTATACCACTGATGCACACAAATTGAAGTTACTCCCTGCTACACTCAAGGATTCAACCTTGAGATGGTTCATGGGATTGGGAAGAAATATGGTAGCCACATGGGCACAAATTAAGGAGAAATTCGTGGAGAAGTATTAGGATTATTGCAGACCAAACAACAAAGGAGGTGATGAAATCTATAGAATGTCACAAAAGGAGGATGAGCCATTAGAATACTACTTGGAAAGGTTCATGTTCTACGTTCAAAAGTTAAGACACACCACTGACATACCTCCCGACTTCCTCAAATTATTTTTTAGAAGGGAAACAGTGAGGAGGACATGGATGCTCTGGACTTGATAGGAGTAGGAGACATTTCAAAATATTCTTTTGACCAAATCTGTGAAGCCTGTAAATTACTCAAGAGCTACTATGAAGAGGGTAAGAAATGTAAGATCAAGAGGTGGATTAGCTACCAAAACAATGGGGGACATATCCAAGTTAGAGATTGTTAGCATGTTCAAAAACATGAAGTAGGAGATTGTCAATGACATGGCTAATCAATTGGATGCTCTACATGCCAAAAAGAAGAAAGAAGATTCGAAGCGGCACTCACGAGTAATGCCATACATGTAAAAGGAAGAAATCAAACTGTAGATGCAGATAATTGGCCAACATTTCTCAAGAAAGGGAGGCTTCACCTGATTTTAAAAATGTTGGAGACATAGCATGGGCAAGTTTTCTATGTCTCTCAAAGAAAATCATGGCCACCAAAGCAAGGAGTGATGACTTAAGACCCTATGCATTCATTTCAAAATTGGTCTAATAATTCATATATGCAGCCCCCACCTTGAGCTAACCCTCAAGGATTGGCCCCATATCCTAACCGATACCACAACAAAAAAAACCTCAATACCAAGGTTAACCACAAAAAAATGGCAACAACCTCCCTAATCACGGCAACAACCATAAAGGGGACAATAGTGGAATAACCCACCTCATAATTACCAACAATCTTATCAACAACCTCTTTATCGAGCAGATGAAAACTTTGATGTAAAATTCCCAAGTAGGATCCCAACCAAAATATACATAACTACCTACTCAACCAACGCCTAATCCTAACAATAAAGTTGCTCAACCAACCTATTCCACTTGAACCAACTCAATACCCTACCTATTATGTTGATATCAAAATATCCATCTTCACTCAGGAAGATCACTTCCTCCACCAACTAGACATACCATTACTAAAATTACAAAAGAACCACATTTGTTGCATGATGACCCGCAATAAGGATAGAAGACATCAGTAGGCTGATCCGCGACAGACACCTGAGAATTCTAGTAAGGATAAAATGTAGGGTAATGAGCCACCATTTCTGAAAGGTTACAAGAAAAGAAGACTAACCTCATATCAGAATCTAATTATGATTTTTCAACTAGTTAAAAGACATTTGTGTCAAGATACCATTAATTCAAGCTATTAAGGATGTGCCCATCTACAATAAACTAGTTAAGGACCTATGCATTAAGAAGCCGGTAGGAAGAGGAAAGATCCATCTACTATACATGTCATTGGACAACTAGTTGATATTATGCTTGGGAACTCATTTTTCCCAAGTATATAGATCCAGAATCCCTTTAGTAAATGTTACAATCAATGGCACAATAATAAAAAACACTCTGATTGACTTGGGGGCAACAATAAATGTAATGAAAAAACAAATCATGGATGATTTGAAATTGGAGGGACTAAGACCAATAACCATAGTCTTGCAACTTACAGATAGATCAATAGTTAATCCTAAAGGAGTTTTGGAGGATGTGGTAGTAGTGGTAGACTCTTGGGAGTACCCTATTGACTTCATTGTTCTCCAACCAAAATCAAGCTTAGGAGGATATCATATCATCCTAGGAAGACTGTGGTTAACAACTGTTGATGCATTCATTGGATGCAAATATGGTAATATGATCATCTCTAATGGAAGTGGCACTAAAAATATTATGCTTTACCCTCCTGCACAACCATTCAATGAAGAAGACCAAACCGTTTGGGTTGAAGAACCGAAGAAGACCAAAGCTTAGTTTAACAGCTCATGATGCTTTGGAGAAGTCATGCATAATAGAGGGATAAGAGGAGGATGTTGTTCTTTCTAATGTTCTACAAAATAATTATGGTAAGAATGAAGAAGAAGATGGAAAATTTTAATGCATAAGTTGTCTTGAGAATCAAATCTTACTGCAACAGAGTACTATGAATGTTCTAGGTAAGAATTGCATCCTACACCAACTTCTTCCACATGATTGTATATTGAATTCTGTAAGTATCAACATATGCTCCATGAATGATCTTTCTAAGAAAGTGGAGATTGCATCGGGTAAGCCACTCAATGTGAACAAAAATCTGAGCATGCAGTAAGAGCAACTATTAGTTACGCTTCTCAAGAAGCACAAGACAACATTTGCATGGGACTATGGAGACATGCATGGAATTCATCCTAAACTTTGTACTCATAAGATATACTTCAAATACAACGACAAGCCAATAATACAACCACATAAGAGAATGAACCCAACAGTGAGGGATATAATGAAAGAAGAATTAAATAAATTACTGGATGTTGGATTCATATATCCAATTTCAGATAATCAATGGGTGTCACCCCTTGTCATTGTACCTAAAAAGAATGAAAAATGGAGAATATACGTAGACTATAAGGAGTTGAATACAACAACAAAGAAGGATCATTTTCCACTCCCTTTCATTGATCAAGTGCTCAAAACTCTTGCTGGAAAAAGTATTTTTCTTTTCTAGACATTATAGTAGCTATAACCATATTAAAATTGCACCAAAGGATCGGGACAAGACCACATTCACATGCCCATGGGGAACCTTTGCATACATTATTCTTTCCTTTGGTCATGTGTAATGCACTGCCACATTTCGAGAGTAGATCTTAGCATCTTCTCAAATCTAACCAATGATTGCATGGAGGTATATATGGATGATTTTATAGTCCATGGTAGTACTTTTGATGAAGCAATGAAGAAATTAGACAAGGTTCTCAAAATATGTAAGGAGCATAACCTATCCTTAAGCAACGAAAAATGCTACATGATGATGTCTGAGGGGATAGTGTTAGGTCATTATTTGTCATCTGTTGGAATCCAGGTAGATCCAACAAAAATATCAGTGATTATAAACATGCTAACACCTAAAAAGTAGAAAGATGTAAGGAGCTTCTTGGGCCATGTTGGGTATTATAGGAGATTTATTCAATATTTCAGTAGAATTACAGCACCATTATTTATTTTTTTGGGAAAGGATGTTGCATTTGTATGGACAGAGAAATGTGAAGTTGCATTCCAAACTTTGAAGAAAATGCTAACTTCTACACCTATTTTAAGAGGACCAAATTGGAGTTTGCCATTTCATATACACACGTATGCCTCAAACCATACAATTGGATTTATTTTAGGAAAAAGGATGGGATACTCAATTATGCAATCTATTATGTCAAGATTTAACTGCGATTACTAAAGCTTAACTATACACGATCACTAAGAAATAATTTTTAGCAATTATTTACGCCATCAAATAATTTAGGAACTACATCACGGGAAACCCAAAGGTGTTTATTCAAATTGATCATGTTTTTGTTAAATATCTTATCAAAAATTAGTTGTAAGTAGGAGGATAATCGGATGGTTGCTACTTTTACAAGAGTTTGATGTAAAAATTATGGATAAGCACTTCTGGAAAGATAACGTTGTAGATGATTTTCTATCAAGGATGGAGAATAATAATGAAGAAGCAATAGTGGATAATTCCTTTCCAAATGAACACATGTTTACAATCTCAACTAAAAACACCCTATATGTTGTTATAGCTAATTATTTGGTCTCAGGTAAGACACCTCCACACTATCTATAATCTGAAAAGAAAAGTATTGTTGACAAAAGTGCAAATTTTTCTTGATAACCGCTTTCCTATTCCACACAAGGAAAGATAATGTTATGAGAAGATGTATAGATGATGAGGAAATTTATGATGTCCTCAAATCCTGCCATAGTGAACCATGTGGAGGACACTTTTCTGCAAAAATAACAACACATAAAGTATTAACAATAGGGTATTATTGGCCTACACTACACAAGGATGCAACATTGTATGCGAGAAGATGTGATAAGTGCCAAAGAATGGGAAATCCTACCAAATTAGATGAAATTCCATTGCAGCCTCAACTAGTATTGCATCCATTTGACAAATGGGGATTGGAATTTATTGGTCCCATAGATCCTAAGTCTTAGCAAAAGAGTACATTCTGGTGTGCACAGACTACCTCACCAAATGGACAGAAGTGAAAGCATTACCAAATTAGAAGAGTGAAAAATTTACAAAATTCCTATATGACCACATATTTACAAGGTATGGAGTGCCAAGAGATATTGTCGTGGATCAAGGTACCCACTTCACTATTGAATTTATTGTCAATTTAGCTACGTAATATGAAATTAGGCATAAGAAGTCTACACTTGATATGGAGGATTTTTCGGTGTTAAAATTTTCCTAAACCTCCCTAAACTATGACCAAAATGTAGAGTGATCTCGGACCTTTCGATAGTATGCGAGAACTCCAGATGTGAGTCTAGATGTAGAAGTTATCGTAGGTCAAATATTTGGTTTGAAAATGGTCCAAGATGGTCAACTGTCCAATCCAGACGTGACACGTGTCAGTTTGGAAAAAGGTGAAAAGGTTAAATTTTTTGTTTTCGAGCCTCCAATCTTCGACACATGAAAAATTTGGTGGACCCCACTATTTTCTAGCCAGGGCCCTCATCCAGGTTCGACACACTCTTTTGTAGGAGGGGTTCCTTTGCCACCTTTTATTCACAATGTTATTATCAAATTTTCGATTATATATGTCATATATTTTCTAACTCTCCCAATGTGGGACTATATTGTTTTAGAGAGTCAATTTGTGCATTACATGGTGATATTGGCTCGAGTGAGCTATTATTTAGCTCGGTGGGGTGATCAACTCCCCACCGAGTTGATCACATTATCTCCATAATGCATGAGCCTTATCTATTTAGCCACTGATATGCCACATTTTTCTGTCAACATAATACCACATCCACAATGAATGGGACTTATCTCCACTATGTTCAAGTTATCATTCCATTTTATATTCATTATTATCTACTTGGATTTTTGTATTGAGATTACAATTATTAAAGTAGGTAATATATTGGTTCAAATACAAACCTAGAGACGTAGGCTATTTCCGAACTCTGTTATCAATCTTGTGTGCATTGTGCTTGTCTTTTTATTTTTATTAGATAGGGTAAAAAGTAGGGATAGGATCCTAGAGGCCGAGTACAAAATATTACATTGTGATAGAAGAAAAGAAGGACAAAAAGGAAAAGGACCCCCAAAGTTAAACAGACTTAACTCCAAAATAGAGAAGGGGGTCCAAGAAACAATGAGCAGAAGAGAACTAAGCCATTAAACAAGAAAAAATAGAGAAATTTCCCTGAAAGTCTGCAGACAGTTTGGAAGAAGTTCCATTAGTTAGCTTTACTTTTTTGGAGGGTTTAACCTCCTGGTCTCTTCTTTCATGCTAGAATCTGAATTCAGCTTCATTTGGGGGGTTTCCTTGATGTCCTCCTCCTTAGACTCCTCCTCTTCCTCTTCATCAGAACTGATCCACCTCCTTTTCCGCTTCTCTTTTTCCACGACATCCAGACGAATGCCCAAATCTTAAACCAGAGAATCCAACTGCTTGATATCCCCTCGGATGTTCTTCTGGGCCAAACATATTTTCTTGGTGGATTCGATACTGTCAATCATGCCCTTTCTCACCACCGATTTAGTCTCTTCCAGGACTGGACCACCATCTCTAAGTACTTTGAACTTTATTCTTCCACATATCAATACCATGCTCTCCTTCCGAGGTAACTTTATCCTTCCCCTTCGACGGACCACTTCCTGATTTTCCATCCCTTCCACATTCTTCCCCTCACCCATCTACTTAGGACCCAGATTTCCTTCCCTCATCTTGGACAGACACTCAGCTAGGGTAATATCCTCCTCTTTAATTAGGGGCATTTGTTTATCCCGGTTGGATTCCCATTGCAAAATAGGAGAAGAATGAGGCCCTTGTGGATGGGAGACTCCACCTTACTCCGTTGGAAATCCCTCACCAAGGTGGTCAGAGACATAAAAAGATAGAAGGGAATACTTGAGCAATTTCTTATGTCTAAACATGTTCAGAAACGAAAAGTGGTGGGTATATATCTTGCGATACTTACCCTCCAGAGTCAGATACTTCATGATGTGCAGGAAGACCTCTCTCCACACCCCAGAATGTAGCAGTGAGCAATACCATTGGTGCTTGTCTTTTTATTATGCATATAGTTAGAGTTGATTTATTTAAAATCGGGGTATTTTGTTCACAAATATTAAAAGCATATAGGGGTCCGAAGACAGTTAAATTTTGACCTTAATTTTTAGGTCAAGCTAGTATCAAAGCTAGTTTAGCTTGATATTTGCTTCCATTTGAATCTGATTTATTAGTGTGATTGCTTTAAGTTGGTGCAATTATTTCAGTTTGTTGAACGAGTATAGGTGCACTATGGGAAAAATGTCAAAATAAGATAAGATTGAGGAAGTTGAAGCATATAATCACCAGATCCATGAAGAGAAATCTCTCTTTAGATCCATGTATTACTCCCTATAAGAGGAGAATACTTGACTGAAATCAGAACTACAAGACAATGATGAGCTCTTGGCAAGATTGCAGAATTATGAGAAGAAAGGGGAGAGACCCTTAACTACATATGTAGAAAAATGATAGATGCATTTACTTTGTAAGTATGTCACCATCATATTCCTCATCCCATTCAAATTCAGATTCAGGTAAAATTGTTTTTGGTGGTTTTGAAAGATACACTAGAGGCATTGGATCTAAATTATTAAATAAAATGGGTTTTAACGGAATCGTCCTTAGTAAGAATAACCAAGGTATGGCTAACCCAATACAAGTCAAGGATCATCCTCATTATGCAGGTTTGGGTTATTCTAGTGTGGGCAAGGAAATTGGAGAGACATCCAAGAACGTTGGAGGAAGATGAGATTCCAATAGCAAAGTGTATACCCCACTAGCACAACAGAATGGGAATGGTAAGAAAGTTCAGAGAAGAGGTAATGAAATTCCACCTCCTATTTCTTATCATAATCATAAGTATGGGAAACAAGGTAAACCTTTTAAGGATCCACTCTTTCTTTTAAAATATGGGTATGATATACAAAATATGATGAATTCTTTTCCATGCATGTTTGTGGAGGTACTAATCATTATGTGGCCTTTTGTTGGAAGAGGAAAACCTTTTTGCAGAAGCATTTTCCAAATGAGTTGAAAAACCAATCTTGTGGAAAACAGGGGAGCAATGGTAAAAATAATGCCTCATCTCAAAAGGAGAAAAAGAGGAACTATTGCACTCATTGTCGTATGAGTGGACACAGGGTTGATAACTGTTGGAAACTTCATCCAACAAGCCATCTGATGCATGGTAAGAAAAAGTTGGTATATAAGGTAAAAGAAGTTTTAAAACCATTAGTTAAAAATGAATCAACCATGGATCTATCCATTGTAGAACCACTAATGAGTATGTTCTATTTTGATAGGGAAAATGTAAACTCGTGTGAATTGGATAGATTTACATTTGCATAGCTGTAATTGTTAAAAGAATGCAAAATTATTCAGAGCATTTTTGGGTTTTTCGATGTATTTTGACAAGAAAATTCCAATATTTTTATTTCCTTTGAAATTGGAAAAATGGTGTCGCATGTAAAGAAGATCTGGGAGACATGTTTTAAATGCTTAGATTTAACTTCTTACATGTTAAGGATGACAATATACCATTTTCTATTTTTAGCTACAGGATGCAGTTTCAGTGGGCATGTGGTAATGTCTATTTTTAGAAATGCATTTTAGTATCTGTTGGCTAAATTTCATTGTGCAAATCTGTGACACCTTTTTGATTTTGTAGGTAATATACAAATCTATTGTGTCTATACATGGTAATTGCACATTCATGACTACCCTTATTTTTAAGGTGTTTATTTGTGACTACTCTGTGTAGTTACAATTGATGTGTACATTATTTGCACTAAAAAACTGGTGTGCAGGTATGCCTAGTGATCATTTGCAGCGAGATGGCGAGTTCACCGTTTTGGTGTTACATTTTCAAATGGAAAGTGGGCACTAGTCTAATTGAGGCGGTTTAGCTATCTAATACTTGATATATGTTTATAGAATTGTAATTTTTGTAATCGGTTGTATCACATAGTATTAGTTAAACACTAGTTTTATGTTGTTGAATGGGCGTTACTATCTGATTGATCATTTGTGATGGCATTAGATGGGATATGAAATTTCATAGTTGTGTGCGAGTTGACGAGGTTGTAGAGTATTAATGGGACGCTAGCTTTCTATTACAGAATGGGTGTTATTATCCAATCGATCATTTGTGACTAGCTAATCAAATTTTTCATTTGATTAACCTATGATGCTTTTTCGGGTTCTTGTATGTGTTTGTGCAATTACAGAAAGAGATAACATGTTTTAGTGGGTTGATAAACAACTTTTTGTGGACAAAAATCATTCCCAGTTGGGAGGAGTGATCCAGAGGATTTTTCGGTGTTGGAATTTTCCTAAACCTCCCTAAATAGTGACCACACTATAGAGCATTCTGAGACCTTTCGACAAGATGCGAAAATCCAGAACGAAGTCTGGATTCTAAAATTATCACAGTCAAATATTTGGTTTGAAAACGGTCCAAGACGGTCTACTATCTAATCCGAACGTGACATGTGGCGGTTTGGAAAAGAGGTGAAAAGGTTAAATTTTGTGTTTTCGAGCCTCCGGTCTTCGACACACAAAAAAATTGGTGGACCCTGCTATTTTGCTAGCCAAGGGCCCTCAACCAAGTTTGGCATGCTCTTTTGTAGGAGGGGTGCCTTTGTTGCCTTTTATTCACATTGTTATTATCAAATTTTCGATTATATATGCAATATATTTTCTAATTCTCCCAATGTGGGACTATATTATTTTGGAGAGTCGGTTTGTGCATTGTAAAGGTGATATTGGCTCAAGAGAGCTATTATTTAGCTCGGTAGGTTAATCAACTCCCCACCGAGTTGATCACATTATCTCCACAATGCATGAGCCTCGTCGATTTGGCCGTTGATATGCCACATTGTTTAGGGTCAACATAATACCACATCCGTAACAAATAGGACTTATCTCCACTATGTTCATGTTCTTGTTCTATTTTGTATTCAATAGTATCTACTTGGATTATAATTTTGTATTGAGATTGCAATTATTAAAGTAGGTAATATATCAATTTGAATACGAACCCAAAGATGTAGGTTATTTCGAACTCCATTATCAACCTTGTGCGCATTGTGCTTGTCTTGTTATTGTGCATCTAGTTACAGATTGATTCATTTGAAAATAAGGTATTTTTTCGAAAATATTAAAATCCTATAGGGATCTCAAGATAATTAAATTTTGACCCTTATTTTTAGATCAACACCTTATCATCCACAATCCAATGGCCAAGATGAAGTAACAAATAGAGAAATTGAAGCCATCTTGACAAAGACCATTGTGCTACATAGAAGGGATTGGTCAGAAAGACTTCCAGAGGAAGTTTGGGAATTCAATACCACATGGAAGACAACAACTAGATTCACACCTTTTGAGCTACTATATGGTAAGACTTGTTATCCCTATTGAGTTTGAGCACAAGACATTAAGAATTGCATTAGAATTGGGCATAGATTTTTCTGAAGCTCAAAGGAAAAGGATTCTTCAACTCAATGAGTTGGATGAAATGAGGAGGTAGGTTGTTCATAATACAGAGGTGGTATAAAAACAAAGGATCAAGTGGCATGACATGTTCATCAAAACAAGACAATTTGAAGAAGGTGACTGGGCTCTTCTCTTTGACTCCAAATATAAGGACCACATGGGAAAAATCGGGACAAGGTGGCTAGGTCCATATGAGATTGAGAAGATCTTTCCCAATGGAGCTGTGAAACTCACCACCATTGATCCTGTGAGATTCAAACTACTAGTAAATGGTCATAGATTGAGGTTGTATAAAAATCCAACTGATAGGAACACCTTCATCCAACAGTTCAAAGGAGGCCAAAGCAGGATGGAAATGAGAACATCATAATTGAGGTCGAAGTTGAACATGTTGGTTCATCTTTTGAAGTTTTAAAGGAATGAGATCTTTAGTGGCCTTGGTATATCTAGCTTGTTGGATACCCCAAGGAGGAATAAAAGTGATGTGATCAACCTTCATGGTGATCAACACCACTCACTAACATATTTTATTTTCTTAGTATTTATGTTTTGCAAGATTTGATGTATTTGTGGCAAGGATTGCATAATATCTGATGAAAGGAGGTGGTGCAAAGACTAAACATCCACTTGCAGCAGCATGCAACTGAATCCATGTTTTTCTTTCCTTTTTTATATAACATGAGATTTTATGAAGAATCAAGGACCCAACTGAATGAGCAAAAAGATATGAAGATAGTTAGCACTAGAAAATTCAATCTTCCCTCTCTGGGAATAAATTGAATTCATTATGGGGCTTATTCTAAACAATGCAGTGTCTATGGAAACACTACTTTCAGCAATACAGTACCTCAACATACAGCCTCATGTATGCATCCAAGGGCATGAACTCCAAACAAGGCACATGTCACAATAATTCGGCGTACATCTCGAGTTAAGTGCACTCAATTTCCTTTAATAAAGTAGCGCTAGAATAATTATATATAATTAATATATGTGCCAAGTCGTCAATAAAATTTATTAACCATAATGCTCTATTGCCATCTATAATGTGACATGTCTTCCACATCACCCCATGTCATCACAAAACCTCACTTCACACAGGGATATCCTTCAATTCAAATTAATGCTCACTTTTTAAGTTACGTGTAAAATTAGTCACAAATTTTGAAAAGGAAAACACTTGAGTTATTTTTCTCATTCAAATTTCACATAATCGATTCAAAGCAAAAGACCTTTTACTTCACAGAGCTTAAGGAAGTTGCAGAACTTAACAATGGGGAGACTTGATTAGAAATGAACCTACAAACCACTCACAACTTCAAATCAACCACAAATTCTACATTACTTTCATGATAGTGGTTGGATGGAGTACATCAATAAATTCCAAGGTTTCAATGAGTCGATGGTCACAAATTTTCCACCACCTTCAAGGACGGGAAAGAAACAGTAAAGGGTTTGAAAGTTAAAGTTGATGATGAAATATTGGCTACGAGTTTTGGACTACCAAATGAAGGGCGAGATGTTTCTGCAAAATCAAATCCAAATAAGGATCGCTCGAGTTTGGAGATGAGGATGACAACTTTGTGATAGACAAAAAAGGTACTCTATGAACTTCTTTAAAACCCTTTTAGGAAAATGTGTCAAACTATATCATAAAATATTTTACCTGTGAGGGTCAGTATTCATGGTTAAATACTATCCATTTTAAATTGCTCAATCATTTAAAGAATGATAGACATGTGAATGTTCCTAATTTCTTGCATGAGAGTTTGAAGAAGATGAGTAAGGAATCACAAAGGGGTAGGTCTGCCTTGTCTCACCATTTCCTTGTCACTTTAATTGTGAAACATGCATTAGCAATGGAGCATCCTACAATAAACTGGGGAGAATTTTCTAGAGCAAAACATATTAATGATTTGTTGGGGAAGGGGAAGAAAAAGAGAAGAAGCTCAACTAGTTCTTTTATGCCTCCACCTGAACCCTTAGCTTCAACCTCCATTCCGTCTGAAACAACTACTCCTAAAGAAACCCCCATTCCTTCATAAGCTTCCATACCTATACAAACATTTATCCAAGACAAACCTCCATCTTTAGAACAAGGCCCTAGGACCATATCTCTTGATAGGGTTCTGGTTGTTGAACATTGCTAAATATATCAACACCAGAGTCTTCTTCCTCAAAAGGCAAAAGGAAAGCCTCAAGTAAAATCTTTGAACCGTCTAGGAGATCCCATAGGCTGAATACTAAAAATACCAAGACCTCAAAGTCTAAAGGAAATATTTCAATCTTCCTAGATAGTGATGTGGAAGAACTAGAAAGAATTGAGGAACCTATTCCAATGGATGTTGAGCAGGGAGCCCATGGAGATATACATGCAAACATAGGTATGGAAGAACAACCAAATAAGTGGAAGAGAAAAAGAGGAGGATTTAAGTGAGTAACCTACTCATGAGATCCCTACTAAACCAATTGAGGTTCAAATAGAGGTCATTCATACTGGGGAAACCCACATACAACATGAAGAAGAAGTGCCAGTAGAAGAAATTGAAAAATTATACAATGTTCATAAGATCCTTGAAATAGAGGATATTCATGCACAACATGAAGAGGATGTAGTGACCAAGGAAATTGAGGAAGTAACCACTTGTGGCTGTAAATAATGAAGAACAATATGAGGAAGTGACAACACAACTAGTACATGAAACACGATCGATGCCATGGATATTGTAGAAATTTTGCCACTTGATATTAAAGAAACAATTGAAAACATTGTCCAAACCTTTGAGAAAACTTGTTGATGAATCTATTGAGCTAATGCACATAGACAGTCCTCCAATTTCCCCAGATATAGCTCATGTAATCTCAGAACCTGTGTCTCCACCAATGCCACCACCCAACCTGTAGCCACAGGTTGTCATAAAATAAGTTTTTAGAGAGCCTCCTAGGCCAATATGCGAAACATGGAAACCCAAACCACTTCGCTAGACTATTGGGTGCAACAAGTTGATAATTATGTTAACAAGCTAAAAAGAAGGTGGGAAAGGGAGAAGGAAGAGTTAATCTTCCAACATCAACAAGATCTAGAGGAGAAAGATAGACAACTCAAGGCCAAGGAAAATGAAATTACAAGGATGAAAAAGAAACAAGAAGACATTGTTCATGTAACAAATGAAATATTCAAGTGTAGACCACAATCTAACATTTATGTTATCTTATTGAAAGAACAAATGTTGTAATTGAAATACACTTGTATCAATAATGATATCTCATTTGATATCAGTGGAGCTAGGCCTTTCTTCAAGATTTATCTAAAAATTCCCCATCATATCCAACTACTTCTCTATGTATTGTGTATGTATAATTATGCTTTAGAGTATGACAGAGACTGGATCCCTATTCTCTACATTGAGGATGTATAAATTCTGACACTATGTTCTTACTTCAACAATGAGCTTTACAAAGAGAAACAAATGGTGGATTACAGACACTTGTGCAAGGTACAACCTTTGATGATCAAGGAAGAATCTAGAAACACTAAGGAAATGATTGAGGAATATGGGAAGTTTATGAAAGATCGAAAGATAAAAAAATGGTATACAAGATGAGACACGAAGCCCATGATGAGACAAGAGACTTCATCAAGTATAATAACATGGAAATTGTACATGTTTGTAGGGCACGATGGGAAGAAATGTCACTAGAGATGAAAAGGAAAGAAATGCATTCATATCCCAATATCATTCAAAATTTCAGAAGGATAAATTCCTATATTGAAGTCTCGAAGGGATGTGGAAAATATTGGTTTCCCATTGCTTATTATCCACCAATATTTCATTTTCATATCCCCACTGGTCTGGGAACACAGAGCTAGATAAGGAACTGAGAAATGGCAATGGAAAAGTTTAGAAGGAATATGGGTTATTTCTTCATAGAACCAAAAGGAATTTCAGTTCTAATAGATTTTAGGTGACTATGCAATATAATATAAGATGATTCCAAGAAAGCAAAGGATAGACTAGAGAATGCTTGAATGAGGACATTCAAGAAAATAGGTCAGGGGTGTGATGAGACCCTTTAATTTATGTTTTAATTATCTCATCTGTTGTATGTTGTCATATTTTGTATACCCTTGCACTTGTTTATCCCAGTTATCCTATCAAACATTTCCACCTGAACTTGAACTTATGGAACTTATATTAATTAATATAACTATTACTAAGTTACTCTATTTTGTGGATTTTGAATGTGCATGTTACTCTCTTAGATACAATGAAATGATTAATAGTGTTATGTATGAATGACATACTTGTTTTAAAAATCCACTAACATGTAGCCGAAGAAACTCACACACAATGTAAAGAGACTCATCCGTAGCAACTTACATGAAATAATCGGGACTCGCCCGCAATAAAACACCTACAAACAAAGGAGAACATGCGCATATACAAGAGTGTGATTTTGGGAAGCTTGATCAACATGGATACTCCACCTGAGTTTGCATATGTCAAAAAAGAAGAAATTATGACAACAAGAAGTAGATCTCATGCCAATACCTGATTATGATCTACAAATACAACTGTGGAACTAGTTGATTTAATTTGATAAGTGATTGTTAGACTGAACAGATTAGTTATGTTGTTGTATTAGAACACCTTTTCTCAGTTCTATTACATGAATAAGAATCTATGGATTTCTTGGTAATGATCTTGTACTTAATCAGATTGTAACTGTTAGTTTGAATTAGTCTCTTCACGTCTCTATTGAATATAAAGAGAATGTCAATCAACTGTTAGGAAAATGGATCCATAGTTAAGGAATTACTATAAGCTTCATTCTGTAATCTTCATGCTGATAAATAAAATTTGAGTATTATCATCTTTCTGTTGACATAAGCCTTATGAAGGGTTAGCACCCAAGGCATGGCCCACTTTTGGTTTGCTAAACCCCTTTCCTTTTTGTTTTTGTTTTAATTCCTTGCATGTATAGATTAGAATTGCAATGATTCATTCCTTTACTTATGTTATGATTTTACTTCCATTATTGGTTAGCATTGTAGCATCTACTATCATTTGCAACTTAGTTTATTTTCAGCATTGTATTTTTCAATTGTTGTAACAACAATGTTTTAGTTTATACCTCTTAAGCACTGTAATGTGCATACAACAACTTGGCGGTGTTGAAATTTTATGTCCCTAGGTTTGATGAATAAATTACTATGGATTAGTGAACAATGTATTGCAGCATTTCATTCCTTTACTTGTGTTATGCTTTTACATGTTTTATTGATTAGTTGTAGCATCTACTTTCATCTACAACTTAGTTTATTTCTAGCATTGTATTTTCCAATTGTTGTGACAAAAATATTTTAGTTTATACCTCTTAAGCACCTATAATTGTGCATACAACATCGGCGAAGTGTTGAAAGTTTACACCCCTAGGTATGATGAATAAATGACTATAGATTCGTGAACAACATTTTAATTTTTTTGAGTTAATTTGCACATGCCAAAGATGTCGAATGTAAACAATGAAAAACTCAACTAAATGGAAGACAAACAAAACAAATACGCAAACCTTCCTATAGCTCTTCTTTGTAAACCTCAGATAAGGTTGTATGAAGCCTTTAAACTTGTGTAACCTTGTGAAATGTAGATTATGGGTGCTCTTGGAAATGACCTCCAAATGTGGATTTGACCATGCTACAAGCATATTTTTGACTTGGATAGAGCTTCCAATATGTAGATATTAGAGAAAAGTTGATGATTTTTGTACAAAAAAATCCAAGAGGATTTGTAAAGGGATAAGCATGTTATTTTATAAAGGCTAAGTAGTGGTTTGAGTTGGTTGAAAAGTGGTTGAATGCACATTAAAAATAGTAGTTGAGGGAGGTTGAATGGTTCCAGGAAGATAAATTCTATTGAAGGGCAGTAAATGGATTTAATTGCAAAAGCTACATCAAAAAGGTGGTTGTACGTGTAATTTAATTGCCTCCATCTTTCTAGGATTCTAGAAATACAATTGAATAGAATGGTGAAGTGAATTCCAAGTGGAGTTGACTAGGATGAGGAAGTGGAGTCCAAGTGGGGTCCAAAGTGGTAGTTGACTAGGAAAATAGGTGTATTTTCCTAATTAGATAAATAATTTAATTAGCTATAATGTGCACACTAAATAATTAATCATTTATTTAATAAATGATAATTAAGCTAGCTAAAATAAGGTTAGAGACTAATTTAATTAATCCTAACAAGGTGAAAGTGCATGATTAATCAATTTAATTAATCAATCATAAAGGGATATTAACTAGGAAGTGAATTGGGATAATAATGGGAATAAGCGTGTGATTTTGGGGTTTCTATAGTAGATTGGTCATTAAAATGCTTCTACAAGTAAAGATATAACCAGGGTTGTAATCATTAAATTAATCAAGATAATTATATTAGAAAACAAAAATTCCTGGACCAAAAATGAACAAACTTGGTCTTTTACCGAGATGATTATCAAATACCACCCAAGGTATAATCCAAATCAGGTGGTCATCCTTGCATGGGTGTTTTTATATTCTTCACTCTACATTTAGTGAATTGAGTTGTTTATGGTAATTCTGAAACCTTTTATATAGTTGGGGCTTTAAGGTTTGTAATTTTGTCTACTTTATTATGATTTTCAACTCTGTGAAGAAAATTGGGTGGCCATCCCTGAATGGGTGTTTTGATATTCTTCGATACACACGAGTGATTTGTTTAGGGTAGTTGCGGACCTTTTATCTAACTAGGGTTTTAATGATTACAATTTTACCTACTTTATTATGATTTTCATCTCTGTGAAGGGTGAGCTTTGCCCTAATTTAGATTAGATTGTGTATCTTTACTACATCATTATTCCTATAGGTTATATTGGATATGTAGTGCCAATTTATGGCTTACATAATCTATTTTCATTTCATATGTCATTAATTTTTTATTTCATATGTTTAGTAGGTTGTCTTGGTGTTGGCCATAGTATAGGAATTATATAGGTGGTGGTAAGGATTATTTAATCATCATATTGAGCACTTGAGTCTTATTGTATGGTTTGTAGGTTGTCCCAATGGATAAGTTATTCTACTTATATATTGTGATACTTATCTATATTTTGGTGTTCTATTATTGATGATATTAAGAATCTATCTAATTAATTTCATTTCAAGTGGTATCGAGCTTGATATCGATGCTCAACTACGTAAAAATCTAATTGTGAAGGTTTGACTATATCTCAAAATGGTGTTGTGAAATCGGTCAAGTAATATCCTCTCCAAATTTCAAGATTTGTGTACTTGTTTTGTAAATTTTATCTCTGTTTTAGGGTTTTTAATAAATTCTCTACCTAAGTTGCAATTTTGGGAAACCCTAATCCTTGTATCTCGAGACCTAAACCCTACATCATGACCGGTAGAAAAATTGAGGCCAAGGGAAAGGTCAAAAAACTCTAGGAATGACTCTAAATAAGGAAGATATGGATTTGGAATCTTCGGGTTATGGAGTATCTAAGGTAGTCAATCGACTTCAAGAAATGGTTAAGAACGTGATGAGTAAGGTTGACCTCAACAACGAGATTCTTCTACTGGAAGGTATCCTTAAGGGTGAAATTAAGATGTGGTTTGAAATAATTTAGAAGAGATGATGCTTGTTATTTCAAACATGAATACAAGCATGGATTCCCATTTCATTCACATGGGTTCCTCCAACAATGCACACATATATCCAAATAACACCAACCAAGGAGGATCCTTTACACAAACTAGTGGATCTTCTAACCAATAGCGTGGCATTATTCCAAAAGTGGGAATGTGTAAGTTCGATGGAAAGGACCCACTTAGTTGGATTAACCAAATGGAGAATTTATTTGATCTACATTAGATCCCATTGGGACAAAAGGTGACTATGGCATCCTTATATCTCAAACATGACAATTTTTTCTGGTATTGTTGGTTATGTGCTCAGAGGCAGAAGAATGGTCTTAGTGTCACATGGAAAATTTTTACTAAAAAATTTCAATTGCACGATAGTTCTAGTGTGTTAGATAATTACTTTAGCCAATTATCAAAGTTATGAAAAATAGGATCAATCAAGGATTATGCTCATCAATTCCAAAATATATCCTTGTGTGTGGATATATTATAGAAGGGTATCTGAATGACCTTTTTCTTGGGGTCTTAAGGAACAAATTTAGCATGAGGTGTGCATGTTTAATGCACTTAAGGTTTCGATTCTATTATCATAGCACGTAGGGCGAAGGAAAAATTCTTTCTAGCGAGAAGGTGGAATTTTACTAACATAAGAGACCGTAACACCTTGACACCATCATACACTCGAAATATAGACCGATACCTCAACAAATTGAAGAAAAGTGAGAAAAAGGGTTATGTTTTAACTATGACAAAAATATGGAGCTGGCCACAAATGTGTAGAGAAGAAATTGTTTTACATTAAAGGGATCGGTGAGGAGGAGGAAGAGGAGGAAACATCAAGTGACATAGTGGAAAAACTAGAGGAAGACTCTCAAAGAGCCCCATTTAACTATCTCATGTCATGTTATATTTGGTATTAGCATTCTACAAACCCTTTAGGTGATGATGTACCCTAAAAATTAGAAGGCGACAATATTGATTGATTCGGGAGCACAAATAATTTTGTCAATAATAAGTGGAATCAAGACTAGATTGTTTCATCCACCTAACACTTGAATTTTAAGTAATTGTTACAAATGATGGCACAATCCAATGTTCATTTGAATTCCATAAAATCATACTTATTATGGGTGACTACAAAATGGAGTCCAATATGTTCACTATTCCCATGAGTAGAGCTGATATTGTCTTAGTTGTTCAATGGATTACAACTTTGGGCTCTATAGATCTCAATTTCTAGGAGTTGTTCATGAAATTTCATTCTCAAGGAAGATAGTTTGAACTTCAAGGACTACATGCAATAACTCATTAATTGGTTAGCTCTCACCAAATGCCAAATATTCTTAAAAAGGGTGCTAAAGGATTCGTAGCATGATTGTTCTCCATTGAAGTTCAACCACCAATTATTATAACACATCCTAATCTTTAGAAGGTCATTGATAAACATGTAGTTGTTTTTGATAATTCTAGAGGATTGCCTCCTAAAAGATATCATGATCATGACATTCAGTTAGTTCACGTAATCCAACCTCCCAATATCGGGCTTTTAGATACCCATATGTGTAAAAGAATGCGATTGAGAAGATAATTGAGGAAATTTTGGAAATGGGTATTATTCATCATATTCAGAGTGTTTATTCTACTCCACTTTGGTGATGGTGTGTCAAAAGGATAGAATGTGATGCATGTGTCTAGGCTAGATAGAAATTAATAAGTACACTATCAAAGATAAGTTTCATATTCATGTCATTGATGATTTATTAGGTGAGTTGCATGGTGCAATTTATTTTACAAAACTAGATCTTCATTCTGGATATCACCAAATTAGAGTAAAAGAAGAGGATATTCATAAGACAACCTTTAGAACTCATCAAGGGAATTATGAATTTCTAGTGATGCCTTTTGGTATTACTAATGCACCATCCACATTTTAGATTTTGATGAATTTAATATTTTGACCATTCCTATGGAAGTGTTTCTTGGTATTTTTTGATGATATCCTAATCTACAAAAAATCATGAGAAGAACATTTACATCATGTAAATACAGTCTTGGAATCCCTACGAAACATCAACTATATGGCAAGCCTTCAAAGTGTTCTTTTTGGGACAAGAAGTGGAATACTTGAGTCATATCATCTCTCATGAAGGTGTTAAGGTGGACTCTTACAAGATCAAGGCCATAGTAGAATGCGAGAAATTATCATAACCCTCAAGCATTTACGAGGTTTTAGGGATCATAGGGTATTATTGTAGATGTGTAAATAACTATGATAGTATAACATTACCACTTACAAAATTATTAAGGAAAGGCATCTTTCATTAGAATGCAGGGAGTAACAATAGCATTTGAAAAATTGATGGAGGCAATGTACACCACCCTGGTGTTGGAAACCTCATATTTCTCCAAGACCTTCATAGTTTAATGTGATGCTTTAGGAAGCTGGATAGGGGCATTACTCGTGCAAGAAGGATATCCCATATCATTTGAAATCATACAACTAAAAGGAAAGAATTTTTTGAATCCCACCTATGAGAAGGAAATGATGGAAATCTTGCATGTAGTCAAATAATGGAGACCATACTTGATGGGTAGACACTCCAAGGTAAAAAAATGATCATGATAATTTGAAATACTTATTAGAGTAGTGACTATCTTCAAAAGAGAAACAACAATGGGACACTAAGATATTAGGTAATGAATTTGAGATTATTTATAATAAAGGGAAGGAAAATGTGGTTGTTGATGCACTATATAGGAGGATTAGTCCATGTAGACACTCTAAAAATACATACCTATTTCTAGCCTATTTGCATATCATTAGAATTAATTAAATTAATTATATCCTACCATAATACTTCCCTCTAAAATTTAAAAAATTAATTATAATTACATACTCCTACCATTTAGAATTAATTAATTTAATTCTATCATGCCCTTGGAATTAATTAAATTAATTCCTAACACCCTTTAGCTAATGTAATTAAACATTTATTTAATTAAATGATTAATTATCTTCTCAAAACTAATAACTAATTAAATTAGTTATTTAAATAATCTTATTTATCTACTCACACTCCACTCCACTCTACTTCTAGAACCCTATAATGGTGGGGGTAATAAGATTACACGTACAACCATCTTCTTGCACAAAATCCAAATATTCATTTCCCTTGCAAAGCTGCAACTACATAGACCAAATCCTCTTACTATTTTAAGAAATTATAATTATGATCCTAGAGCTCATTCAAACTATGATCCACTTCTCATGGCCTCACCCTCAGCTATAAAAAGTAGGCCATTCCTTTATAAATCATCCTTGAAAGCTTTGTGCAATTTGTAGCCAACTTATGCCAAAATTTGCATTTGCATCCTCCTGTACTTCTGCTCGTAGTATTTGCATTCTATATTTGGATAACAATCATGAGCATCCAAAATATATTCAAATACAAGATTCAACAAGTCCAAGTGCTTCACAATCTTACTTGAGGTTTGCGATGGAAATCTCGGAAGAAAGGTATATTGATTTATTTGTTTGTCTTTCAACTTATGCTGAGATTTTCATTGCTTACATTCTGGCACACCCGGTGGGACTCAAACCCAGGTCTCCTACCTGTTATCACATCTTTGGCTATGCCAAACAATAAATCACACACCTATTTGAAGACTTGGATGAAACCACCCTATTTCTTGAGAATTTTTCCATTCGTACCCGTGATATTGTTTACCCATCCCTCATAAATCAAGACCAACAATGTCACATCTCCATGGACCTCTTTTAGAAGTATGAGGCCATCCGAAAATTCCTCAAGACTCGGACCCTATTCCCTTATCGGACCACAAGAAGGGCTTTGATATAAACCTTGACGCTACTACTTACTTCGGCAAGGAATTTGAGTGCTCCAGTCCACCAAAAGTAAAAAAATATAATAAAAATGGAAAAAGAAGAATACTATCTCACATAGTGAAAATATGGCTGAAGTGCTATGTGAGAAGTAAAAATTGGAAAAAGTGAAAAGTAAAAAACAAAAATAAAAGGACATATCTCTTGGTGAAAACATTTCTAAGGCTCTAAAGAGAGGAGACTTAGTTCCAAATAAATCAAATGACCTGCATAATCCGACAATGTCGTTCCAAGACACCAATACATCTAAAATGTTGGTAGAAGAAACTATCACCATCAATATTGGAACAAATGATAATCCCAAAATATTATAGCTCAAAGAAATATTATTAGAATTAGGAATCAAATCCTTCATGACACTCCTCATTGAATTTCAAGATGTCTTTACATGGTCTTATGAGGATATGTCGGGTTTTAATCCCTCCCTAGTTGTGCCAATTTGGTAGTTTACCCGGATGCAAAGTTTGTTAAGAAGAATCTATGGAAAATGCATCCTAAGGTGGCACTGTTAGTCGAAGTGGAACTTCAAAAGCTACTATAAATTAACTTCATAAGGTCAATAGAATACTATGAATGGATCTCAAACATGGTAATCGTCACTAATAAAACAAGTGACATCATAATTTACACCAATTTCAAGATATCAACAAAGCATGTCCTATGGACAACTTTCCCCTTCCCAACATTGACATAATTTTGTATTCTACAATGGGTCATGAGATGTTATCCTTAATGGATGGATTTTTTAGGCTACAACCAGATCCACATTGCTAAGGAAGATCAACATAAGACAACATTCACGACCCCATGGGGAAATTTTTGCTACAAGGTCATGCCTTTCGGCTCAAGAACACATGCACAACTTATTAGCGAGCAATGCCAATTATTTTTCAAGAGCTCCTTCAGGACATCATGGAGAACTATGTTGATGATATTCTCACAAATCTAAAATCAGAATAGATCATCTAGTCCTCTTGTGGCATATCTTTGAAAGGTTGAGAGAATATAGGTTTGTCTTAAGCTATCTTGCACGCTAGAAAACTCAACAAAATCCTTTGTTACACTAGCACATTCAATTGCACGTACTAGTGTATCAGTGAGAGCACTATCATAACCCATCTTTCGGAGGCCATAAATTTTTCTCCCAAACTCGAAACAACTCCATTTTTGACGAAAAGGTATCAAAATGAACTATGTAATGGACACATAAGTTTTGATATAACCTTATATAAAATTTATGGTTTCCTTTCTCCTAACACTTGTATTTTTTTGCACGTTAGATTCGTTTTTGCTCCAAATTACAAAATATTGTGTGTAGGTTTCCATATTGTTTTCCAAAGTCAAATTTATCAAAATAGTACTTATATTTGAAATGTTTTCTACATATTAATTTATTTTTGTGTAGATCAAACCAACCACATATGCTCTTCTCTTGCACCTCTTGGGTGACCTTGCGAATCGAAACGGTGAAGTTTGTTTCTTTAATTTACATTGTGATTTTTACCTAAAGGAAAAAAATCTAACTTATTTTCTAGGCCATTCTTATAAGGATTAAAACTAATAATTGTAGGTTTCCATTTGACGTTGATTCAAGAAAACCCATTTATCATATTTTTTATAATTTTTATAAAATTCCTTTAATTTAAAATTTCGGTGACGAGATTATTCCCTGATACCACTTAATTATAGGAAGTGCATGGTCAAGGGCCAGAAACTCATTGTGAGGAGTACCACAGGAATCACAGAGTAATCGGTGTCTTGAGTGAACTGGATGATGAAACGAGAGCTCCCATCCAACTGAATAGTACACATTTTTATGAGGGATTGGAGTCAAAGTTGTCCATAGTGGCGACCAAAAATATATCCTTTGAGCTGAGTAAAATTTGGATTCTTGTATTAGGGGGTAAAATAAATCTAACAACTAGAAATAGTATCATGCTTGCTCAGATAATATATCGGCATTTAGGGAGATAACTTTATCCTAAGAAGCCACACCTTAACAAAGTCAATCTAAGTTAGAGGCCCACATTCATAAACATTATTCATTTTTTTATGTGGTAGTGATTTTGTGCTCCACACTCATATCGTATAATCTCCATTTTCATCGTCTCTTTTTAATATTCCAAATCTTCCTTCATTTTGATTTTTCACCTCCTCTTTTCAAATCCTCCAAATACCCTTTATTTGGACCCATATTCATCTACTTTCACATCTTCCAAATATCCTTCATTTGGATTTTTTTCCATCTTCTTTTTCATCTTCCAAATTCCTTCATTTAGATTTTTCATCATCTCTTTTTGAAACCTCCAAATATCCCTCATTTGGATTTTCATCACCTCTTTTCAAAATTGTCAAATTCCTTCATTTGGATTTTTCATCTTGAATTCATTTTATCTTACCTTAGTCTTAAATCTTTGGATATTTTTCCCCAAAGTTTAAGAAACTTCTTTCCCATCAAATCTAAGTCTTGAGTTGTGGATACCCACGTCCTTACTTAATCACCTTCATTCACAATCTAAATAATCAAGGCATCGTATCATTCATCAAGATTCTTTTCATTCTATCATTCTCCTACGTCTTTTAGTTTGGCATAGAACTTGTTAAACTTTAAGCACTTTCCCATCTTACATCCATAAATTTAACATTCACTTTGTTAAATTTTAGGCATCGTCATTTCTACACCTCTTCTCTTAACATTCACATTGTTGATATTTTAGTACTCCCCTTTCATTACTATGCCTCATCTATATTAATGTTTTCTTTGTTAAGAATCAAGCACATCAATCATTTTTCCCATCCTCTTCCATCTTAGCATTCATGTTACTAAGGGTCAAGAAATCAACTCTCTTTCAACCTCCTCCATTATAACCTTCAATTTTCTAGAGGTCAAGTGTGATCAATCTTTTCATCCCCTCCTCTATTCCAACATTCACTTTGCTAGAGGTCGAGTACAATCAATATTTTCATCAACCTCTTCCATTATAACATTAACTTTGTTAGAGGGAAATTACGCTCAAAATTTTCTTTCCCTTTTACATCCTAACATTCAATTTTCTAGAGGTCAAGTACATTTAATCAAATCAAACCCCTCTTCCATCTTAGCATTCATTTTGCTAAGGGTTTAGTTTATCTTTATCTTCATTGTTACTGCTTCCATCTTAGCATTAACTTTGCTAATGGTTGAGTTATCTTAACCTTCATTGCTAAAGATCTTCCATATTAGCATTCAATTTGCTAAGGGTTGAGTGATCAATCACACCTTTCTTCATTCCTTCCATATTTACTACAATGGTGGATATATGCAAGACTTCAAACGAAGAGTTACTCAAAACAATTATTGAAATGGAAAAAACAACTCTCTCATATGGATTCCCAAATTAGTGAGAAATCAACCAAAAATCCAATCATACAACCTAGTGAAGACACTACTCTACGCAAAGTCAAACATTATTTTACACCCCTTGGAGAAAGTCTCTCTAGTGTTTTTCATCAATTAGTAAAGGCTAAAATGATGAAATATCCAATTACAAAACCCTTTGTTGAAGGGGAACCTAAGCCATATTGGTACAAACCTAATACATACTTGTGAATTTCATCACATTGATGGTCATCAAATAGATAGATGCATGCAAATTCACAATTACATCCAAGACTTAATTTATGACAACATTATTGAAATATAAATTGATGATAAAGCTCATGAAATCGAAAACACATCCACTACCTCAACTTCCAATGATGAGATAAATGTTTTCCAAAACCTTTTAAATGATGAAACTCAACGAGATCAAGATGATAAGGGTCAAGGATATTTAAACCAAAACCAATCAATTTCCCCTTTGGATTCTCTTCCACTAATATAATTAGAAATTAAAAGTGTTTCAGACAACAACCTTAAAACATCAAACAAGAACATGGACTCACTTCAAGACTCCTTTCCAACCAATGATACAAATGAAGACTCTAAAAGAGGGTCAATCATCAAGAAGCTGTTGAGATTGACTCTATCCTTCGATGTTAACTCCTATGCCCAATATCCCTAGTCTAGTTTTTGAGACAAAAAAAAAAAAAAAGTTTGGATACTTGCAACAATCCAAGATTTTGTGTCCATAATACCTCAAACGAACAATCCTAAATTTAATAATGTTTCACAATAGGCACTAATGATTCATATGTTTCAAGACATATACATGCATGTAATATATGAGGTTTGTATTCCTCTAAGTATTCTCACACAACCATTTCAATATTTAATCATAGATCTATAGTCAAATGAATTAATTCATTGCCTAAATTAGCAACATTGAATATTTACCCTCTATGGCCTATAAGGTGCCTTGGATGCACGTCTAAGGATCAATCCTTTTCCCCTCACATCTTTCCACTCATCGGTAAATATAAATTTCAACGTATTATCTGCATAAAAATTACCTTTAATGTCGAAAGATTTTTCAATATCATAAAAACTTATCGAATCAAACATCCATTGACTTGGATCTCATCTACCTAAATCTTATAATTTATGACTTATCAAATCTTTTGATTCCCTCTGTTGACTTGGAACGCATCTACCCAAGTCTCGTACTTCAAGACTTATCAAAAAAAAGTATTCTCTCCTTTGACTGGGACCTTGTCAAACCAAGTCTCATAAATTAGGACTCATTAGATATTTTGATTCACTATATTGACTTGGACCTCATCCACCTAAGTCTCATAAATCAAGACTCATCAAATCACAAGTTCATCAATAACATTTTTATGCACTCTATTGTCTTAGACATCTTCCGCCCAAGTCCCATAAATCAGAACTACTTCAATCAATTATTCACCAAAAATATTTTAATCCCCTCCATTAACTTGGACCTTGTCCACATAAGTCTCAAAAATCATGACCATTCCATTTTTATAAACACATGACCTCTCTCCCGATGATTCCGTTACAAACCCTCATTTACAAAAACTTAGAAAAATTAAGAAGCGTAAAAGAGAATAAAAATTTGTATGAAACCCCTCCTTTAAACACTATTTGAAAATTAAAAACGTAGAAGAAAAACCTCTTCTTCCATATGCACTCTCTGCACTAGGGAGGCTATTTACACAAGTCAAATCATTTAATATTTTTTTTAATTGTTTCACCCATTGCGAGATATATTAATCATAACATTACCATCTCTCCACATTCTTCTTCTATACGACATAAGTTAATATATTATGTTTTAGGAATTATGTGGAATCTCGTCCTTGTTATGGTTTCTACCATTCCAGATCTTTTTACCTATGGTTTTTCCGAAGCTCACTAGTGAAAATTCCTCCTTTAAAACAAGTTCTCTTTAACAAAAGCAATAAATTATTTATCCGGATCTTTTGACCATCCATCTTAGTCTATGGTGTTGAACCCTTGCATTCTACTAGGCGCATGTAGATGATATTTGGGGGAAATGTTCCTTCCCAACAAGCACAATATCAACATACAAGGAAAAATCAATCTAAAATACAAAAAAATATATCAATCATTACACCTTTCATCCTTCACAATCTTTGGTGACAATTCCATACTTCTTACTAGTAGTATGATACTAGGAAAGGAGGAAGGTATCCTTACTCACCTACATTTTGTATTTGGTGTTAAACCCTTACCTCTTACTGGTCATATGAGGCAAGATGTAGGGGGTCATTTAAAAAAATCACACAAAATAAAGCCTTCGGGAAAAAAGGTGCTTACTCAAAAAACATTCCATGAAGTTGCTTATGTTAAGAGAGATTAAAAAGTTCTTCATTCGGATATTTCCAATCAGTAGGGCATCAATGGATCTAATTCTAGTTAAAACTTATAAAGTAAAATCATCTTGGAATTGGTCAAGTAATCATGACTAGAGATGAGTCACATTTTCCCGAATGGACCATTATTACACCTTGTGTCTTGGCGTCCATCGTCTTCATTTTCATATCACTATATAATTATTATTATGTACTTCTTGGCTCTTGGTGACAAGCTTTCACATCATCTTATTTGTGTGGAGTCATGAGTGGAGTGAGATATCCTATCACTATATCATCTACATTTTGCCAATGGAATGAAATGCTTACAATTGTTTGAACATGAGTTCAGACGATGCACCCTTTATCAGTCAAAAATAAAAAACATTCAAATATGTTTAAAAATATAAAAACATTCAAATATGTTTTAAAACAAAAACATTGAAATATGTTCAAAATCACCAAAAAAATAAAATTTGTTTACAAATCCCATAAATAGTATAAAAGCTGGAAAAAAGCAAACCAAATAGACAAAATCAAAACATTCAAAAAATGTTTGACAAAATCTCAACAACTAAATAACATAGTTCAACAATATCGCCATTTGATGGAAATCCTATTGATCATTCTAGATCATCTTATGATAATCAATTTTCTTTCCCATGGTGTATATCTATGCTTGAGGAAAAATAATCAATTAACCTTTCGTAATATAAATTTTCTTGGGGCACACTTGGATTAAATCCAATACATATCACACTTCAATGGATCTGAAAAAAAAAAAAATTGGAATATCTAAGCATCACTCCACTCTTCGGCTTGAACCAATCCTCTCACATTCCAAGCTATAACCTGTAGGAATTCATATATGTTTAATTATTCAATATGGAACACATTAGGAGTGTCATTAGACATCATTATTATAAATTATGTTGTATTATTGTGGTTTTTCAACATAGTGACAATGCTTTTGCTTTTTGTTAGTTTGTCATTTTGTTGTACTTTATTATTATAGACCAATTGTAGATGAATTATTAACATCTTAGTTCACATATAACTTTGGTGTAGTTAATTCCTATTCATATTGGGTTGTTTGACATGTTTTTTTGTGTCTTTGAATCACTTGTAAGTATTGTGTTATTATCCTAGTTTATTAAATAAGCCTTCGTAAAAAATAAAAATAAAAATCACATATTCACAAAAAATCTTTAAAAATTACATTTTTTCCGAATATTTTATTAATTCAATGCACTCTTAATAAAATCTCACTTTAACTACTACCCTAGTGATCATTCCAATTTTATGGCTATCACGATACATTATTTCCTTCGTGATATAACTTTGCTTGGAATAATTTTGGCTCTCATTCCCTCTCCTTTAATTCATAAGTTTATTGCTTAGGTTAAATGATCCTTTTCATCTCCAAGATCAATTTTCAATATGGATCCAAGAGTTTCTTTAGGAGTATCTAAGATCACTTTTCTCTTCATTTTGATCATATCCCCATGAATTTCATAAGTTTAATGCTTGGGGGCATTCACATCTTCTTAATTATCATTGTGGCACGTATTAGGGGCATAGTTAATTGTCTTCTTTTTGAAGTTGTGTTGCATTGTTAATATTACTTTTTAGACTAATTAAAAGTAGTATGATACCATCTTGGTTCATTTATAACCATGATTCCTTCACCTACTTTGTATATTAGGTTTGTTTTCCTTTTTCTTTTTTATTTCTTGTGTGTGTGCATGTTTGTTTTAGGCACATAACCGGTTAAACATCTTGATTCTTTCATAAGCATGGAAAAAAAAGGTATTGCAACATTAAAATAAGGTTTCTCAACATTTCACTCTCCAAATGATGCTCATGCTATGAGAAAAATCCCTCCTATCCTCCTTTAACATTCCTTACCTTCTTCCTATCAAGTGGTTGTCCACCACTTTGTTGCATCACCCACCCACTTGAGGGGCATTCCCTTACCATTATACTCATTGGAGCATCCAAATGATTCAATTCCTTATGCTCACTAAGTCTACATGCGTCTACTATCTTTAAAATTCTATTACTTTGTAATAACACTTTAAAGAGGGGCAAATGTAGACACCCTAAAAATACATACCTATTTCTAGCCTATTTCCATCCCATTAGAATTAATTAAATTAATTCTATCCTAATAGAATACATCCCTTTAGAATTAATTAAATTAATTCTAATTACATACTCCTACCCTTTAAAATTAATTAATTTAATTCTATCATTCCCTTGGAATTAATTAAATTAATTCCTAATACCCTTTAGCTAATGTAATTATACATTTATTTAATTAAATGATTAATTATCCTCTCACAACTAATAAATAATTAAATTAGTTATTTAAATAATCATATTTATTTACTCACACTCCACTCCACTTCACTTATAGAACCTTATAATGGTGGGGGCAATAAGATTGCACGTACAACCATCTTCCCACACAAAATCCAAATATTCATTGCCCCTGCAAAGCTGCAACTACACAGACCAAATCCTCTTACTATTTCAAGAAATTATAATTATGATCCTAGATCTCATTCAAACTATGATATAATTCTCATGTCCTCACCCTCATCTATAAAAAAGCGAGGCCATTCTTTTGTAAATCATCCTTGGAAGCTTTGTGCAATTTCTAGCCAACTTCTACCAAAATCATCATCTGTATGCTCATGTACTTTTTCTTGTAGAATTTTCATTCTACATTTGTAGAATAATCAAGATAATCTAAAATCTATTCAAATAAAAGATTCGACAATTCGAAGTTATTTACAATCTTATTTGAGGTTTGTAAGGAAATCTCGGAAGAAAGGTATACTAATTTATTTGTTTTCCTTTCAACTTTTGTTGAGATTTTCACTACTTACGATCCACGAAGCATTGTTATGTGTCATATCTATACTAAAGGTAGAAAAGGTAGATGAAGCAAGGTAAGAATGATAGAAAGATGCAAATACCCAAACTCTCATTCATAATCTCTAGCAAGATCCAACCATATCTGAAAAAAATTATATGGAAGGGTTATACATTGTGGTACAAGAACATGTTGTATTTGTGTAAGAATGGATGTCCAAAAGTACACCCTATGTAATTTTGAACAGCTCATAAAAATGACATTTCCATATTTTAGCTCAAGGAAATCATGCGAGACAACGATTCGGTCTTCCATGAGAATACAAGAACGTAGTGTTCTACGAGTTCTCTAACTTTGTAAAACAAAGGAATGAGTAACCGAATACTTAGGAAAAAAATTAGTAAATTTAGTTCTCTATAAGATATTTTCAACCTTTATGGCACTAAGAAACTTAGTCCAATATAGGTTGACATCGAATAAGAGTACCACAAAGTTACATATCTGCACGAGTTAGAGAAAATGGAAAAGTAGAACAAGCCATGGAACAAAGGGAAGTGAGGAAAAAATTGGTATCTCGTGGCATGAGAACATAGTGTCACATGGACTCAAGAACCAAATACAAATCTGTTAAGGGGAGAAAGCTACAAGGGTCTATGGAAGTAAAAGAAATGTATAAACCATGGTGAGAGCTATGAGACAAGGTAGTAGTTTGTTGTGGGTTTTAAGCACAATGGAAAGGCCACGAAGGTCTTAAAAAAATCAAATGAACCATGAAAGATCTCAAAGCGGCACCAAACTCTGAATCAGAAAGCCAACCACCCTAACCAATGAAATTTAATGAAGTATGATGTCCTTCTGTGAATTCTGATGGCATGCAATTGAATCAAGGGGTCATGTTATGGTTACTGGCTTTCATTTGAGGATGTCCATGTATGTAATACAAGAAAAATATGTAAGAATTCATGTCACCCTTACTTATTCAACACATTTTCAGGGGGAAGGATTCCATCTTGGTGGTCATTTCTCCTCCTTCTCTTTCTCCTTTCCATGAATGGTATGAATGCAAATTCTTGTGGACTTTGTAAGGGGTCTTATCCCATTTCTTCCTTAGCATATTTCTGAGTGTGAAACTTGAAAAACACCATGCCTTCAACCTCTGTAACTTGTGAATGGATATTTTCTTGCCTTGGTTTTATATGTAAACCACAAAGGATCAACTAATGTAAGTGTGGTATCTCTCTTTCCTTAAAATAATATATGTTTGGTGTGAATACCCTGCCCTCTTGTGTGGTTTTATTATTTAACTTGTTTGCTTTGGAATCACGTGCATCTTCATAATCTCGATTACGTGAACTTGCATCATGTGTCATTTGGAGTTCGAAAGTTTTACCTTCTTTTAGTGCTATCATTGCCCTTCTATATTTTTTTTTCTTATTCATTGCATCTCTCTCTCCCTAGTCCCTTGGAAATGTTAGTGTAGGATTAGTTGTAGGAGTAGTTTAGCATTAGAAGTAGGTTGTGCTATGTGGGTTTTCCTAATCCTCGAACAAGGAAGCCGACATTCTATAGAGGTTTGTCTCAAACCATAAGACCCACACTTGGATACACTCCCATGTTGTTTCAAAATTATATATCTCCATGATTCGAGTAGGGTGCAATTTTGAGCTCCAACAATATTGGCACACCCAGTCTGATGATTAATAATCTTTACTCCATTGATACTGATTTTTGGTGTGTAACTTGGTAGTTTCAACCTTTAGAGGTATTCTTGACACATTTGGTGACTCCTCAATATTTAATCTTCTGGTTTCAACATGAAGAGCTAAATTAAATGTTAGGAGCACCCTAGGAAATAAGTGAAGTGGACATCCTTCTTAAAATTTTAGTTAATAATTTTTCCCATCAAATAAATAAATAAAAATACATATATTATCGTATTTTAAAATTTGTATAAGGATCATAATAATCACTAATTTAGAGAAATTGATATACAAAAGGAATATAAATATCCTATAAAAGTTTCAAACAAGGAAAATTAATAATCCATGGATTGAGATAATTTATCATATGAGGTTCTCAAAATATAACAAATATAATTTTTTATACAAGGTTGGTTAATCATCATATTTACCAATAACGATAAAGTGATGGGACTCAAAATTGAACACATCACCATTTTTTTGTAAATCAATAAAAATTCTTAGATAACTCCCATGGTTTTGTGAAGAGTGGTATCTAGATCAAGCCTACTAATTCCTCCATAAAAAAGAGAGATTCCCCCCAAAACATTAGGAAATATAGAATTAAATAATTCTTTCTTTTAATTATACTTGCCTCTATTAGCTATACTAGTGTCATTGTAAAAACTACATGAAGCTTTTAGAAAAATTACACACCTGAATTATCTAGAGCTACATTAGAGAATGTGTAAAAATACCAAAAAAATTGTATTAGCTTAAAAATATGCATATTTATTTTTACTTGCAAAAATATTATAGTACATTTTTATGTGTATGCATGAAATTTATGTTACTTTATAATAATATCAATAAAATGGTCAAATTATATTGAATTCAGGTGAAAATAGTATTTTTAAGTTCTAATAGTAGAAAAAAATAATGAAAATCTTTAGATTTAGGCACCCCACGATTGTTGGTGCCTAAGCAATTGCCTAGTTTTCCTAGGGCTTAATCCCCCTTAGTTTTAAGCACTTATATCCTTCTTGTTTCATGAGAAGAGTGTAAGCAAGGTTGAGGATATCCCAAGGTGAATCATTTGACTACGTCTGTTGTCTCCATGAAGAAGATGAAGAAAAAGTCTCCACATAGATCCTTGACTTCTCCAAGACAAAAAAATTCAACTCCACCTTTAGGTAGAATGTTTTCATTTCCCATAAAAAAAATTGATACCGATACCATTCATGGCACATAAAAATAACTTACCATTTGTAAGTTTCAGTGGAGGAATTTATTTCTTTTAGCTGAGAAACATGATATCCCAATAGCTGCCTTGAAGAGTATACCCTTCTTCACAGTAGAAAACTCTACTACACCCACATAACACATAAAAGATGTTTCAAACATCTATTTAGTACATATAGTCATGGAAGATGACGTGGTAGTGTGGCTTTTGGCATCATCTCTCAAAGGGAAAACTTTACAATGGTACATACGTTTACCCACCGCTTTAATCCACACTTGGGATGAACTTGGAAGCACTCTTTATAAGAAGTTTGATGAGAAGGTATACAACATTTCAATTATTGGGCATCTTACCACAATTAAGTGGGCCCCAAATGATCTCATGGCAGATTTCAACTTTAGGTTCCATAAAACATGGGATAATTCCAATCCTTACGAGATCGACCAATCAAGGTGCATTTTTATACTTTCTTAGAGATTTGAATTATGATATAATAGTAATGATTCAATCTGTGGGTGTTATTCAATGACCAACTGCTTATGTAATAGCCATTAGGGATGAAAAAATGTTTGATTCAAGAAAAAAATAGCCCTTAGACTTCATATGCTCATTTTCCCTGAATTTCCGCAAAATACTCAACTCGCCTTTGACCCCATTCCTCAAAAATCCACTTCATCTTTCGTATCCACATCTAGTTCCTTTATAAAGAAAGATGAAATTGAAATCCTTAGTATCCAACTTAAAAACCTAACAAATGATATTGTCTCTCTCAAGATACAATAAGCTCAAGATCAAAAAAATTATCCTAATCCTCCTGAAGGTTATCCATAACAAGCATTTCAATATCCAAATCAAAGATTTCCTCAAATATACCCTCCAAGAAAACTACAAAATCCAAATCCGTAACCTTTGTCGGATCCTCCCTTAAGCAAATCTAGTGTTCCAGTTCAAAATAGCATGTCCCAAGGCTTTGAATGGTGTTATCCTTGTTATCAACCACATAATCAATATGAATGTGAAGTTGGAATGAATCCCTTACAAGAGAAAGCTATTATGGTCAAAACTCCATGCTACCAACATGAAGAAGCCACAACTCCATCGAAAAAGAAATGTAGAGGAGATCAAGAGACCACCCTTGAACCTAACTTCATGCTCTTTAAACTTGAATATTTTTGTTTGGTTAACCAAATTGTAATTAATTTGAATAGGGTGCAACTTCATTTTTTGGATAACATAAGGTCCAAAAAGAGTAAAATTGATGTAAGGTATTCTCCTCATGTTTCCCCAACTATGTGTGATAATCCCACTCAATCTACGGTCTTGGGTGGAAGTTCATTTTCATCCATCGGCTAGGGGTCATTCACTAGCTACGAGAACAAACAAGTTTTATGGAACATACCAAATCCAAACAACACTATAGACTCACGGGACATACAAATTCTGCTAACCAAAGAACTTCCACAGATGGAGAAAAGAATAAAATAACACATTGGTTCTTCATTGCAAAAATCCATGGGTATTCCCCTCAATATCATAGAGAAGATGAAAAGGAAAAACTTGAATGTTACAATGTGGGATGCCCTATCTATCCCATCTCAAAGGGATATTTTGTAAGAATCCTTGAAGAAACTTCCACCTCTAGAACCTTGGATACACAAAGAAAAATTTGCGGTCATTATTTGTTAGCCCAAGGGTGAACAAGTAAGTGAAATGGTCAAGCCTCCTCCTTTCTACATATATCTCATTATTGGAAAGTACCTTGTTCATAACTGCATGATATATTTTGGTGTTAGTACCTCAATGATGCTAAAGAAAATGTTGAATATCTTGGGAATTGAATACAATCCAACTTCAAAGTATGTCTTAAAATTTGATGGGTCAACAATGCAAGTTTTGGGCATAGTCAAAGATATGCAATTAACTCTTCATGTTTGCCTAAGCTTAACTATAATACAAGACATCTATGTGATTGAATTTACACCTCTGTTCATGTTTTTCTCTCCAAATATTTCACATCCAAGGTGGTTGGGTATATTTCCTAAAATTAATCTCATATGCTACTAAGGAAAAGGTATGGAACTAGGTTTATAATTAAATATGAACCTATCTCATCTTATCATGTGGAATTTCATGATCCTAGTCATGTTAATGTAAATTGCATGATTCAAGGAGAAGCAAACAGTGATCCTGAACCCACGGAAATAGTGCATTCATCAATTTCAATTCCTGATCTTATGCTTGATGAATGGGCCAAAGAGAACTATGAATTTGACCCCTATGATAAGTTCTGAAAACTAGTTTGGGTACTTATAGCATCCATGAAGATAATTTCACTATCCCCATGTCACACAAGGAAGAAAACAATGATGCTTTTGGATTATGGAAGATGTGTTTTTATGGTTCTAGAAGTAGAAATGGATATGGGGCAGGAGTAGTTCATGTCTCCTTGACAAACAAAAATTTACTCTATGCTCTTAGGCTGCAATTTACATGCTCCAACAATGTGGCAAAATATGAAGCATTAGTCCATGGTTTGCTAATTGCGGAAAATATATAAATAAAATCCCTGAAAGTATTTAGGGATATTGAATTAGTCATTCACCGAGTCGAAGTAGGTGTGCATCTAAAAACAATCTTTTGAGAGATTATAGGCATCGAGTTTGGGACCTTCTAGAGAGTTTTGAAGCTATCAATCTTCAATAGTGCCACCAAATTAGAATAAGAAAGCAAATTAAATGGAAATTGTTGGCTCTCGGTTTTCCCCTACAAAAGACCTTGTCTAAGGAAACTAACATGTTAAATTGGTCGTAATACCATCCATTTTGGATAATGACATTAATTGGTAGGTTTTTGAGAATGATGAGCAAATTATCCAATTCATACGAGAACAAAGTTGAGTTCTCTTCTAGCTTACAAACTAGTTTGTTAGAGAGTTGTATTGATCAAATCATTTAGCTATAGAAAAATTAAATACCTAAAGGATTAGTTACCCTCAAATACATATTCAATCCTAATGATGAGGTTAAAGGATAGAATGGAAGTATGTTTACAAGTTAGGAAGGAATTTTCTTGGAAGTGTATGTAATGTTAAGGAAGAACAAGCTTTTGTTTCCTTGTGTCATAAATTTAGTGATATTTTTATGGAATTATGAGGATCTAAAAGGTTTTGACCATAAAATTTCTCAACATGCTATTAATCTTGATCCCACGGCTAAGTCGGTTAGAAAAAAATAGAGGGCAATGAACACCCAAGATTGATCCCCTCATGATGGATTTTTCTAAACTTATTGAGTAAAAAAGCATATTCCCCATGAAATATTCCTCTTGGGTGGTGAATTTGATCCCTTTTAGGAATAAAACTGGAGAAATAAGGCTTTGTATGGATTTCAGGGATTTGAACAAGGATTCCTTGAAGCATCACCATCTTCTATCTTCTATGGAAAAAATCCTTCAAATGACGGCCCTATCTGAAATATTCTCAATGATTGATGGTTATTCAAGATTCAATCACATTAATATAAGAGAAGAGGATTAGTATAAAACCATGTTCACAACCAAGTGGGGAACATATGCATATTTTAAAATGCCTTTTGGTTTATCAAATGCGGGTGCCACATTCCAAAGAGAAATGTACATTACTTTTTGTGGACCATTAACAAGTTTTTCATTATCTATTTGGATAGCATCACAATATTCTACAAGCAAGGCCAATATCATATGGAGCATTTAGAGAAGGTTTTTGAGAGATGCAAATAATTTGGAATATCATTGAACCCCAAGAAGTGCAGTTTTTCATTTCTGTGGGGTAATTTATTAGGCCACATTGTTTTGAAGAATGGAATTGCAATTGATCTAGAAAGAGTCTCTGTCATCCTTTCTATTTAATTTCCAACTCAAAAGAAGGTTCTTCAATCCTTTTTGGGCAAGATCAATTTCATTAGGAAATTCATTCCTAACTTTATAGGATTAGTTAGGCCCATCACCTTGATGTTGAGAAAGGATATTGATTTTAAATGGACCATGGAAGGAAGAGAAAGTTTCACCAAGATCAAAAGCATGATTTCTAAAGCAATTTGTAACTTATTAATCTATATTCTTCAAGGTAATTCATCCTTTATGCTTATGGTGTTGATCTTAGCATAGTCGTGGGCCTCACTCAGAAGAAAAATGAAGACATAGAGAAGCATGTGTCCTTTTTCAGCCCAACATTGAAATATTTCAAGCTTAGGTATAATCATTTAGTAAAGAAAGTTTTCACCATCTTGTGGGATCTCAAAAATTCAAGCCCATGCTAGCCGCCAACCACATAAAGGTACTAGTCTCACACCCCAATGTGAGAGATTTCATCATGGGGGTGGAAATAAATGAAAAGAGAGTTGGATGGGTGACCAAAATCATAGAGTTTGATGTGGCCATCAAGGACACAAAATTGGTAATAGGTAGAGCACTATGTGAGAAACTTTCCTTATATGCTCTAGATAATAAAGAAGCTTCTTTCTTCACATAGGAAGAATAAGAACAAGTTGCGGAGGATCTACATGAATTGAAATCTCCTTAACATGAATACCTGCAGTGTTACAAACCCGTGGGATAATGGAAATATACATAACATTGAATTCTGCACAATGCAGAGATCCCAAAGATGAACGTGTAGACACATGTTTACAACCCCTTGGTTTCGTACCCTTTAATAGCTCATCATTCCTTATGATTCTTTTAAATATTTTAATCCCTATCCTAAGTTTTAAATCCATTATCATTTCTATCCCCATGACTCACCATATAGGTGAGATAAATAAATAAATTCTAAGCTTGTAATTACATTTTATAGAACTCTTAGTTGTATCTAGTTAGTTTTATATCCCTATATTTTTGGGGGTTGTTTTATCTTGGTTTATTATTCTTGGATGTATTCTAGAAAGGGAAATTTGGGTCGATCGGGGTAATATTCTATTTCTACATATATCCATTTTATGTGTTGTATATATAAGTTATCCAATGCCTCTAATCATTGTATCTCTTCCCTTTAATTATAAGGCTTGATTTTGATATTAATAAAATTCATCGAGGCTTCACCATGTTTCATAGTTCACAACACATATCTTATAGATTTGGGAGGTCATTAGACATTATCAATCACAACTACTTTGCATTCTTCACATACCACACTTATGGATACAAGGAATAAAATTTACATAATCATTAGTTAGCCTCTTAGGACATTACACATAGTTCTTATGCATACACACAAACTTAGCATAAATATCAATTATTTGAAATTTTCTTCCCTAGTTTCATACTAGGTAGTTACTCAAAGATACAACACATTTCATGAGTCTGATGTGATTATTGAGTAAACAATACTTACCCATCACCCCATATTTATTTTAAAATATTTATAGCCTATCGTAGACACTAAAATTTGGTAACTTGTCCTTATGAAATGCCAAGATTAACCACATTCCCATGCTAAGAAAATGTTAGAAATTAGGACACTAAGGGGGTGAATTAGTGTTAATTCAAATTTTTAGTACAATTCAAGACCAATAAATTTGTATCAACTTAATATGGAAGCAACAACCACAAAATTCACATGAAGTAAGCAAGAAAAACACATGGAGAGATAAAAAATTTAAGTGGGAAACCCAAGATGGGAGAAAACCCACTGAACCAATGCACTATGCTTACAAAGGTTACAAATTTGTTGAGCACCCACTCAACATGAAGCACCAACTTCAAAATCAAGCACCTACTTGACTGATTGTAAGCTATAACTTGCATGAAAGCACCTATTCTCAGACCTTTCGAGCTTCAACTCAAACTTTACGAAAAATTTTGATCACACACTTGACTTAGTTGTGTAGGCACCTAAAATATACTTACACGTAGCATTTCCTCCAATTCAACTGATTAACGACACTTTGTTAATTGGTTATTCTTCGCTCCATTCTTGAATGCCCATTCATGACCCTCTTTTCGTCATATTCCTCCTATATTCAACCCATTCGGTTAATATCTCTCTTATTAGCTAGACATTCCTCCTTTCAACCATTCAAAACCTCCTAGTTCTCTATCGATTACTTTTATTGGCTTCCTAGGCTATCTATCAGTCACAAATGGTTAATTAAACTCCTCCCAACTCTCAATTAGTCTCTAATCACTCTTAACTAGCCTAATCCTAGCTTAACTAGTCTAAAGCATGTTTACTTAGCTCCTAATCCTAAAGTGATTTTTAGACTTTAGTCCCACATGCACAAGAATTCCAAATCTTCCCAAACCAAAAACTATAAATACAAGGCTAAGCCTACCCATTCAAACTTACACCTTCACACTTAGGATATCTTATTAACACTAAGAACACCTAGCTTTGGGATTCCATTTGTATTAGCTTTAAGCTAATTAGACATTTGATCTTAAACTTACTCCCTCCATTGATCTTGAGCTAATAGCCTCCATTTGCATCCATAATCCAAGTTTAAGTAATATGGAGAGAACCATTGGCCTTAAATCCATTAATGGTGAGACTCCATTCTTGAAATCTTGAGAACCATAAACAACTAATCACCCCTTTGATTGCTAAATTGATCTTTTAGGTTCAATTTCTTAATTAGTAATCTAAAGAGTAGGAGTAGCTTTATCATGTTATTTTATATTTAATATAGTTCATACCATGATAAATTTTAGTATTTTTTAGCTCTTATCATGATGGTTTAGTGTAGATTAGGTTCATGTTTTGAGGTTATATGTTTTAGCTTCATTTCCATAACATATCTAATTTATTCATGAACACATTTGGCACGCCCAAAGGGGACAAATGTGTGCAATGAAAATTTTTTTAAAGCTATGAACATGGGGTAAGAATCTCTAAAGAAACCCCAAAATCTTTGGAACAAACAACTCAAATGACCATCAGATTAGAGATAAACAAGAGCTACCTATTTGCATGCATATATAAAGCTTGAAACAAACAATCAACCTCTAAACATGACTATATTAGTTCTCTAATCCATGAAATCTATCTATAAATGAACCTATTAAAGCTCTAGAAATCAGTTATGTGTTTATTGATGTCTCAAAATCTTAAGAATGGAATCTCACCATTAATGGCTTCTCCCATTTACCTAAAGCTTTGAAAGGATTAGCAAATAACAAGTAAATAGCTCAAATAAACTATGAAATGACTCTAAAAAGACTTAAGCATGACCTAAATAAGAAATGAGATGAGAGAGAGAGTTCTTAGGAAAAGGTGGGAGGGGTATCCCTCTATTTATAGTTTTGGTTTGGATAAAAGGTGGTTTGGATACTTGTGGAACTAAAAGGAGTCAAAAGGTGATTTTAGAAAAAACACATTGGGAGGTGTGAAATGGATTTGGAAGGCTAAGTGGCTATTTGGAAAGGTGAGATATTTTTTAGAAAGTCAAATTCTCCTTAGAAAGTCAATAAGAGGGTTAATTAACCTAAACAAGGTTAATTAAAGGGAAAAAAAGCTTATAGAAGTTGGTTAGAGAGGGATTAATGATTTAGGGGGTTTAGAAGAGGTTAGAAAGGGTGATTTACTGGTGTAGTGTAGTAAATGAACATGAGACTAGGATAATTAGTATGATCTTAGTAATAAGATCATGTAGACCAAATTATAGGTGTCTATACATAATATAGATAGTGTGGAGGTGTCTTATACGAAACCAAATAGTTGGATATATAAGCATACCAAGGTATCTTGGTAGAAATGGAAAACAAGTGCTCATCTGGGAAAGAATCATCCACTATTGCTTCTTCATTATTATTATCCATACTTGAGAAAAAATGTGCTACAACATTGTCTTTCCCATGCTTATCCACAATTTTTACAACAAAATCTTATAGGAGCAGAACCATCGATTATTCTGCTACTTACACAATGGTTTGTTGATCAGATATTTAATGGCAACATGATCAATGTGAATAAACACTAGGTATCCTATGATGTAGTGCCTAAATTTTTTGATGGCGTAAACAATGCCAAAAACTCCTTCTCAGTGATTGTATAGTTAAGCTCAATGTGATGCGAGTTTTTCTTGACATAATAGATTACATAATTGAGTATCCCATATTTTGTCCTAAAACAACTCCAATGGCATGATCCAAGGCATTAGTGTGTATATGAAATGGAAAACTCCAATCTGGTCCTCTTAAAATAGGTGCAGAAGTTAGCATTTGCTTCAAATTTTGGAATGTAGCTTCACATTTCTCTATCCATACAAATGCAACATCCTTTCCCAACAAAACAAATAATGGTGTTGCAATTCTATTGAAATCTTGAATAAATCTTCGATAATACCCAACATGACCCAAGAAGCTCCTTACATATTTATGTTTTTTTAGGTGTTGGAAAGTTTATAATCACTGATATTTTTGTTGGATCTACCTAGATTCCAACAGATGATAGATAATGACCTAACACTATCCCCTCAAACATCATCATGTAGCATTTTTTGTTGCTTAAGGACAGAGTTATGCTCCTTGCATCTCTTGAGAACCTTATCTAAGTTCTTCATTGCTTCATCAAAAGTGTTTCCATGGACTGTAAAATCATCCATGTATACCTCCATACAATCATTGGTTAGATCTAAGAAGATGCTAAGAACTACTCTCTAAAATGTGGTAGGTGCATTACACAAACCAAAGGGAAGAACAAAATATGCAAAAGTTCCCCATGGGCATGTGAATGTGGTCTTTTCCTAATCTTCTGGTGCAATCCGAATTTGGTTGTAGCTACTGTAACCATCCAGAAAAGATAAATATTTTTTCCAGGAAGAGTGTCAAGTACCTGATCAATGAAAGGAAGTGGGAAATGATCTTTCTTTGTTGTTGCATTCAGCTCCCTATAGTCCATGCAAATCCTCCATTTTCCATTATTTTTAGGTATAATAACAAGTGGTGACACCCATTGACTATCTAAAATTGGATATATGAATCCAACATCCAATAATTTCTTTAGTTCCTCTTTCACTATATCCCTTATTGTTGGGTTCATTCTCCTATGTGGTTGTCTTATTGGCTTGCAAATGTCTTTCATGTATATCTTATGAGTATAGAGTTTAGGATGGATTCCATGCATGTCTCCATAATCCCATGCAAATGTTGTCTGTGTTTTTTGAGAAGCTCAATTAACAGTTGCTCTTGCTTCATGCTTAACATTTTGTTCACATTGAGTGGCTTGCGTGGTGTAATCTCTACTTGCTTAGAAAGTTCAGTCATGGAACATATGTTGCTACTTATATAATTTAATATACAACCATCTTTGAAGAAGTTGGTGCAGGATCCAGTTCTTACGGAACATTCATGGTACTCTGCGGAATAGGATTTGATGTTTAAGACATCTTATGCATTGTAATTTTCCATATTCTTCTTCATTCTTACCATAATTATTTTACAAAACATTTGAAAGAACAACATCCTCCTCCTATCCTTCTATTATGCAATAATTTTCTAGCATCATGAGTTGTTGAACCGAACTTTGGTCTTAGTTTATTTCTTGAACCCAAATGGTTTGGTCTTCTTCATTAAATGGCTATGCGGGAGGGTAAAGCATGAGCTTTTTAGTGTCACTCCCATTGGAGATGATCATATTACCATATTTACATGTGATGAATGCATCATCGATTCTAACCACGATCTTCCTAGGATAATAGGATATCCACCTAAGCTCACTTTTGGCTGGAGAAAAATGAAGTCACAAGGTACTCCTAGGAGTCTACCACTACTACCACATCCTCCAAAACTCCTTCAGGCTTAACTGTTGATCTATCTACAAGCTATAAGATTTTGATTGTTATTATTAATCCTTCCAATTTCAAATCATCCATGATTTTTTTGTCATTACATTTATTGATGCCCCCAAGTCAATCAATGTGTTTTTATCAACTGTACCATTGATTATGACATTTATTAGAGGGCTACCTAGATCAATATACTTGGGCAGAACTAAGTTCCCAAGCACAATATCAGCTAATTGTCTAATGACATATACAATAGATGGATCTTTCATCTTTCCGCCTAGCTTCTTAATGCATAGGTCCTTAACTAGCTTATTGTAGATGGGAACATCCTTAATAGCTTGTATCAATGGTATTTTAACACAAGTGTATTTAAGTTGATTGATAAAGTCGGAGTCAGATTTTGATATAAGGTTAGTCTTCTTTTCTTGTAACCTTTCAAGAAATGGTGGCTCATTACCATGCATTCTATCCTTCATATAATTCTACACATGTTGTTATGGGTCACTGCAATGGCGTCTTATGTGCCTAATGCGGATCATCATGCAGCAACTATGGTTCTTTTACAATTTCAGTAATGGTAGGTCTAGCTGGTGGAGGAAGTGTTCTTCCTAAGTGAAGATGGATATTGTTGATATCAATAGAATAGGTAGGGTATTGAGTTGGTTCAATGGTTGAGCAACTTTATTATTAGGGTTAGGCGTTGGTTGAGTTGGTAGCTATGTAGCTTTTAGTTGGGAGACTTCACGGGGTTAAGCATTAGATCTTATTATTTCAGCTAATAAAGAGGATATTGATAAGCTTGTTGGTGGTTAGGAGGTGGGTTACTCCACTATTGTCCCTTCCAGGGCTTTTTCCATGATTGGGGAGGTTATTTTCATTGTTGTTATGGTTGGCCTTGGTATTGAGGTTGCCACTATTATTGGTATTAGTTAGGATATGGGGCCCATCCTTGAGAATTATCCCAAGGTGGGGGATGCATATATGAATTATTAGACCAATTTTGAAATGAATGCATAGGGTCTTGTGTCATACCTCCTTTCCTTGGTGGTCATGGTTTCCTTTAAGCAACATAGAAAACTTGCCCATCTTCTGTCTCCAACATTTTAAAATTAGGTGAAGCCTCTCTTTCTTGAGCAATGCTAGCTAATTCTCTACATCTACAATCTAATTTATTCCTTCTACATGCATGGCAATACTCTGTGAGTGTTGCGTCTGCATCTTCTTTCTTCTTTTTGGTGTGTAGAGCATCCAATTGATTGGCCATATCATTAACAATCTCTTGCTTCATGTTTTTAAACATGCTAACAATCTCTAACTTAGAGATGTCCCCCATTATTTTGGTAGAAATCCCACCTCTTGATCTTACATTTCTCACTCTTTTCATGGTATCTCTTGAATATTTTTACATGTGTCACAGATCTCTTCAAAACTAGCCTTTGAAATATCTCCTGCTCCTATCAGATCCAGAGCATCCATGTCTTCATCACTGAGTCCCTTCAAAAAGATTAATTTGAGGGAGTCAAGTGGTATGTCAGTGGTGTGCCTTGACTTCTGAACACGAATAGGAACCTTTCTAAATAATCTTCCAGTGGTTCATCCTCTTTTTGTTGCATTATGTAGATTTCATCACCTCCTCTGTTGTTTGGTCTGCAATAGTCTTGGTACTTATTGAGGAAATTCTCCTTCATTTGTGCCCATGTAGTAACAACATTCCTTCCTAATCCCATGAACCACCTTAAAGTTGCATCTTTGAGTGTTGCAGGAAATAATTTCAATTTATGTGCATCAGTGGTATAATCATAGCTCCTACACAAAACATCAAACTCAAAGAGAAAGGTGTCTGGATCTTTTGACATAGCTCCATGGAAATTTGGCAAGGATGATGGAGAAATATTCTTCATACCAATAGCTGCATTATTTTCAGTGATGGGGAACTCAAAGGTGGTTTCCCCATTTCGAGCATTCTAGTCTACTTCTTTTGTCATTCCTAGCTGCTCAGGAGCAGCTACAAAACTGTCACTTAGAGGATTGTCTTCAAAAACAAACCGAGTACAGAGGTTTCTTCTTTAGAATCTTCAGAGGTAAATGAAGATATTTGTGCTACTTTTGGATTAGGTAAAAATCTACCATGGGCATCCCTTAGATGGTGCATGCATCAACTAATCAACTCATTCAACGGTAATTAGTTAAGGGGTACTATTATGGGGTAAATTCCTAAAAACCTAGACTACTTCTAAGGAATGAAAAACCCTCATTAAAAACCTAATAACTTAGCAGTGTCCTTGAAACAACACCAAAAATGATGGTGCAAATTAACTTGCAGCAGTCAATATGTTGTTCATTAATCCACATTCATTTATTCATCAAACCGACGGACGTAAACTTTCAACTTTCTCGAGTGTTGTATACACGATTATAGTACTTAAGAGGTATAAACTAAAAGATTATTGTACCAAAAATTGGAAATATAGTGTTAAAAATAACTAAGTTGCAGATAAAAATAAATGCTACAACTAAGTAATAAAGCGAGATAAAATCATAACATAGGTAAATGAATGAACTGCCACAATCCTAATCTATATATATATATAAGGAACTAAAACAACAAACAAAAAGGAAAGGGGTTTATCAATCCACAAGTGGGCCATGTCTTGGGTGTTAAACCTTCCTAAGGCTCGTGTCTACAACTGAATGATAGAACTCAAATTTTATTTATCAATATGAAGATTCGGAATAAAACTTACAATAATTCCTTAACTTTGGATCAATCCCCCACTATAGTCTCGTGTTCTCTTTATATTCAAGAGAGACATGAAGAGACTCATTCAACTATTAGTTATAGTTTGACTAAGTAAAAGATTATGACCAATAAATTAAAGATTCTTATGCATTCAACGGGCGAGAATAGGTGTTACGATACTGATAACATAACTAGTTGTTCAATCTAACAATCAAGTTAAATCAACTAGTTCCACAGTAGTTATAGAGAATAATCGGGTATTGGCATGAGTTTTGCTTCTTGTTATTGTAACTACTTATTTATTGGCATTCGTGAACTCAGGTGAAGTATCCACATTGATCAAGTTTCCCACAATCATAGTCTTGTATGTGTATGTGTTCTCCTTTGGCTACAGTATTTTGTTGTGGGCAAGTCCCGATTCTTCTGAGACGAGTCCCTTTTACTTGTGGATCGAGTTTCTTCGGCTGCATGTTAGTGGCAACATATAACAACTCCTTGCAAAAAAGTATGGAATTCAAAAAAAACACTATTAATCATCCATTATATCCAAGAGATTAGCATGCACATTCAAAATCCTTAAAATAGAGTAACTTAGAAATAGGTATATTAATTAATATAAGTGTCATAAGTCTAAGTTCAAGTGGGAATTTCTCGACAGGATAACCGAGATAAACAGTGTAAGGGTATACAAAATATACAATAGATGAGACAATTAAAATAGTAATTAAAGGGTCTCATTAATTACCTTGGTCAAATTTTGTAATTTACAACTGAAAGGTCAACCCATAAGAAAATAAGATGCCCAAAAGATAAAATAAACCCAAAAAGATTGAGTAAAGTGGAGAGAGGTCGAGGGTACCCAGAGGGGATGAGGGCACCTAGGCGTTGGCATTTTGGCCGGGTTCTAGTGTTCGAAGTCACAAAATATAACCAAGTACCGACTGGGTTGTAGGGTGTAAAATACTAGAAAGAAGATAAGAAAAAAAAGCAAAGAGGCCAAAAATAACTATCAATTACTAGTTTTCTTGCTTAGGAATCATATGAATGCAAGTATGCTTTTAGGACCTAGAAATGTACCCAACTGCATGATTTTATGTCTATATTTTCCCCCACTTATTGTTTCTTTGAATCATTGACAAATAGATAGGGTAACTGGGTGTAGGAGGAATACCTATTCAAATGTCGGTTGATGGGTTGTTGCGTGCGTATGACTTTCAAATCCATAGTCTGACCGTGAGAGCTTCCTTTTGGCTAGGAGGAACTACCTGTAATGAAAGCAAGACCACTAGAAGGAATTAAACAATATGGGTAGTGAACTGCCTAGCGTGAGCTAGATCTAGGAAGTATGATACTTCCTAGATGGCTATCAGTCCACTGTTTTAAACAAATTAATGTAGTAAAAAAGTAAATCCTATTGTTATTTTAAAATGATTTAGGTATCTCACTTAAAAACACAATAAGAAATAGATCTAATCTAATAGGCTAAGCTAGAATAGAATCCAAGGTCAAGTGATAGGTTCTGGGTCTCTGCAGTCTGATAAAGGTCTCGGTAGGTCACAGGTGAGTGAGGGTGAGGTAAAATTAGGTGGGTAGGTCTCTGTTTAAGGCTGTGTGGGACAAACACAGAGACCGGCGTCGGTCAGGGGTGACCGAACCACGGTTAGGTATAACCGGCACCGGTTACTGTGAGATCTGGAAATGTCATAGAACAGGGTTTTGGTCTCCTTTGTGATTACACAAAGGATTTTGGTTGGTTGGACGAGGTAATGGGTGACTGGAGTAGGCTTTTGCAAGGTTTTGATGGGTCTATGGAGGTGAAAATGTTGGAGAAGGTCAATAGGGAGCAAGATAAACAATGGATGATAAAATAATGGTGAAATGAAATAAATCAGAGAAGTATGATGTTATACTTACTTGGATTTCATTCCTGAAGGTCTATGTATGAAGGATGGAGGTGTTGATGATGGGTTTGAAGGCTACAAGTGATCACCAACTAGAGAAAAGCTTCTGCATGGGCTGCATGCACACTCCTCTTTTCTTGATAGATCGATCATGGTGGGTTGGGATGGTCAGTGCAGAGAAGATGTTCAATCTCCTTCCTTGATGTGAGTTTTTTGGAATTTGCTCTCTGAAGATGTGTTATCTCTCTGAGATGTGTTCTTGCTCATCAAATTTCTCCCAATGTTTTCCAACTTCCAAGTTCCAAGTTCCAACCTTGAGAATAAGGTTGTTTTGGGTTAAAAGGGGTAACCGATGGTGGTCCGGCTTAACCGGTGACGGTTAGGGGTAACCGACGTCGGTCAAGGTGGGATTTCCTAGGTTTACTAAACTAGGGAGATCCTCCTGATTTCCTCGATCTCGTGTCATTATCCCATGGATTAGACTCGAGCCTCTTGTGAGCATGCGGGAATGTGGTTAGAGGGAATGTAGGCATTGATTTTTAGGGTTTGGGTAAGTCTTAGTTAGTTATGGGAACTTGCTAAGAATAGGTCTTAGGTTGAGTTAACTTGGTGAGGTGTCTAAGTGAACTATATGTGTAGATATTATTTAAATAAGATATTTAAATAATAAATATAGTGAGGATAATGCATTAATTTAATTAAATTAATTAAATTAATATTAGTGGGGTGAAGGGGGTCATGGCTAGGTAAATGTAATAAAGGGGGCTTATACGTCGAGGGACAAAAGGGGAGTGTGACCTAATTTTAGTGTCTACATTTTGCCCCTTTTTGTTGTGTAGCTTGTATTGGTAAGCGATGCTAACAAAAATAAGATGTGGTTGCCCCATGTGAGGGTGAAGGTGATCCCCTCAAACCAGAACTCGACGAGGCAAAGAGGTCAAGCAAGTGAGTGGTGTGATAAAAGGTAAATATGAAGAAAAGGCAAATGGGTACAGGGGAAAAGGGGTGAAAGGTCTACTTGGGAAATCTAGGTAATGGGTCAGGGTCAAAGGTAGTAACAACATTCAAACACACACACACATATAAACTATAAACGCTATGCGTTGGGTTGAAGAGCAGGCAAACTCTACATCGTCTAAGGTCGATAGGTTTATCCAAACAAGGTTGAAGTGAATCCGGTATCCAAGGTATAGGATAAGGTCAGAAACACAAATGTAGGTTAGGTGTAGGAACGTTTAGGTATGTTCTCGTTACACCAAAGGTAGGGTCAGGATAGACAACATGGCAATAGGCAAGGTAAGGGCACGAGGTCAAACAACATGGGTAATGGTGTCGCAAGGTATAGCAAGCACATTGGTTCAAAGGTCACAAATAGTTTTCCGGGTCCAGGTAGATAGGTCACAACACGGGTAAGGTAAGGCCAAGGTAGGGGTAAAATAATGAGGCTTCAACAAATGGATGAGGTGAGGTTGAAGAAGGTGGAGGGCCAGAGGGGAAGGTAAAGTGGTCCAGGTAGGTGTAGGGGAGGCAAAAGAAAGAGGAGGTAAGGAAAATGAGGTCAATGTGAGGGCAATGAGTATGCAGGGTAACCAAAACAATGGTCAGTATGAACCGATGATGATGGTGGAGAGGAACCGATGGTGGTTGGCTAGGGCATCAGACCGACATCGGTCAAGTGTGAACCGACGTCGGTTGAGTCGGGTAGGCGATAAAAGGTGAAAAACCCACGTTTTGAAAATTCATTTGGTATTTGTGAAAAGGAGAAAAGGACAAGAAGAGAGAAAAGAGGAAAAGGAAAAACAAGGACATCCGAGAGTTTGGTTGGCAAGCCATGTAGGTGGGGTTGGTTGAGTGAGAGGTGGGGTCACAGGATCGAATCGAGCGAGGTGATTGGTGTGGAGATTCGGTGGTCATTCTTGGATGGTGGAGGCCGAGAGGGATCGGGAGGAGTGGCACGGAGGCCGGTGGTTCCACCACGATGACGGCAGCAAGGGGGATCAGGTAGGTTTGGAACCTTTGTTATGGATTTTTTAGTTAATTTGATTAAACATATAGAAAAATATGAAAAATGGGGGTTTGGGAGGGGAAGAATTGCAAAACGGGAAAAATAGGGGGAAATGGGAATAGGGAAGGGTAGGGGGTAGGTGAAGAGGAGGATTATAGGAATAATTAGGGGTGCAAAGGGGAATTTGGGTGGGTAGGAGGATTAGGGGGAAAAGGGGGTTGGGAAATCATGGCGGGTGGCCCAACAATGACCGATGTCGGTCGGCTTGTGGCCGACGTCGGTGGGTAGTGACCGTATCGGTCACAAGAACAATGACCGATGCCGGTCAAGGGGAGACCGTGGTCAGTCAAGGGATAACCGGGTCAAAACCAAAGGTTAAGTTGGGACAAAAAGGGAATAGAGTAAGGGCAGGGTGGGAAAGTAGGGTAGGTGGGAAAGGATTAGGTGAGAGGGAAAAGGGTTAAGGGAGACGGGAAGGGTTTAGGGTGGCTTGGGTGAGGGGTAGGGTAGATAGTTTTGGGTGGATGGGTTTGGGTAGGTTTGGGTGAGGGTTAGGGTAGATAGGTAGGGTAGATGGGTTTTGGTAGGGTAGATAGGTTTGGGTGGATGGGTTTGGGTAGGTTTGGGTGAGGGTTAGGGTAGATAGGTAGGGTAGATGGGTTTGGGTAGGTTTGGGTGAGGGTTAGGGTAGATAGGTAGGGTAGATGGGTTTGGTAGGGTGGGGGGGATGGATTTTGGTAGGGTAGATAGTTTTGGGTGGATGGGTTTGGGTAGGTTTGGGTGAGGGTTAGGGTAGATAGGTAGGGTAGATGGGTTTGGGTAGGTTGGATTAGTGACAAGGCCAATGGGATGGGGGTGGGGAAAGAGATTAGGTTGGGATGTGGGGTGAAATAGGGTAAGTTAGGAAGGTGTACTAATACATTGCTCTTGTGGGATGCAGCCCGAGATGAGCTATGGATGAGGGCCCAGCCCACCCTTATTATTGATGTAAGATGAGCACAGCACGATGGGAGGAGTGGCAACATGTTGCAGAGGTGGGGTTGATAGGGGTGAGGCGCTACCGGCATGTAGTCCGGGAGGTGAGTTTGATGGTTTCCCTCATCGATAGATGGGACTCAATGACCAACACCTTCCATATGCCGATGGGTGAGATGACGATCACCCTGGAGGATGTCTACAGATCCTGTGGTTGCCCATATTAGGGGCCCAAGTTTATTCTATCTCCTCAGAGGCATCTGGAGGAGCTACTAGCACCCATTTTTGGTGAGGGTGTAGCAGACTGACATTCCATAGCGCTAGCATGAGCTATGGAGCGATGTATAGAGCTCATCCAGAGGAGATGAGGTTAGTGGTACTTTTGATGGAGGTAGTGTGTTGCTTCGCACTACGATGCAGAGGGTGGGAGATTCCCGAGGTCACTGATGGGAGTCCTTCATGACATGGTGATACAATAGACACGGTTCACATGGGCACCTGCATTGCTGACGCATAGGTATATAGAGAGCTATGGGCCTACGGGTGACTACGAAGGTTCAACATCTGTTGCACCATACTACTGCATTGTGGGCTTACGAGCACATTGCTTGTGTTTGACCAAAGGGGGATGCCCCGAGCAGATGCATTCCCATGGAGAGAGAGTTTTGAGAGTTGGGTACAGGTGGTGGGTACCAGCCATTGGAGAGGCCCGAGGTGCCAAAGCTACTCATGATGTAGCTTACTACAGGAGGTTGTTGAGGGGTTGTCTAGGTGGACATCATTTGGAGGCCGTATGTGGGCTTCCCCACATACAGACAAGATGGCCACAGAGCTAGATGGGCTACAACTATATCTGTGGATAGAGGGGAGAGAGAGGGAGAGCATGAGTGATACCCGTAGAGTGGGTTAGGTGCACCAAGTTCAGTTAGTCCAGATGTACCACCTCCATTCCCACAGTACAGAGAGAGATGACGTGGAGAGACCTATGTCTCCACCACGACCCACCATGCCGACTGGACAGAGGAGCAGCCAATGGATTCACAAATTGATGATGCCGAGTGGCAGATGGATACAGGTAGTGGTGGGTAGGCAAGAGACAACCGAGCCATACCACCGAGGCCAGGGTAGCCAAACTTAGCCACCATCAATGTAGAGGGATGCCCTACAGGGGTAGGTGGCTACCTTGGTGACGTAACTTGGGATTATGTAGGGGTAGCTGATAGGTACAGAGGCACATAGTTACACATTACAGCCCAGATAGCGATGTCAGAGCTCAGTAGGGTAGGGATAGTACCTACATATAGGTAGGCAGGGGTAGGGATGGAGATGGAGATGGAGAGGAGGTAGGTGGAGGGGGAGAGCAGATAACCACCTATAGCGTGCAGGTACAGACTTACAGGGGCCAGTTTGGCCACAAACAGGGGAGAGGTTATGGGCCTCTAGAGCCAAGCTAGTTGTCAAGTGGAGGCAGTGTAATATACTTACTACTCTATAGCAGCCCGATTCAAAGCAGCAGCATAGCTCCTGTGGCCGAGTCAGTGCCATGGTACCGACACACATAGGCACAGGTAGATTCTAGGACAACAGGTCCCATGGTACAGCATCCACACAGTAGTAGGAGACCCATGGCACCCCCACAGATAAAGTGACCATGGTCAGATTCAGGATGCCCTAGCAGAGGCACGATATTATCAGGATCATTTGTTAGCTATCAGGGCTAGATGTGCCCTCCTATGCCGAGTACAGAGCACAACAGGCCTCTAGTGAGAGGACTAGATCCCACACTCACAGTGTGGAGAGTACAGGGGGCCGGAAAGCCCAGAGATAGGGTCGTGGTGAGGCCACTAGTGTGTAGAGGCCAGCCCTAGGTGAGGGGCCATCAGCAGGAGGTGAGGTAGGTGTCGGCACCAGACAAGTGTGGCAGAGGGGTCGGAGAGACAGAGTCACAGGGAGCATTCCCTGACATCATATGGGGAGATGATTGACTTGCTATGGACCGGCCTATGTGCCGAGTCATTTTTGTATGGATTATATATGAGACCAGCCTACGTGCAAAGAGATTTTGTATTTATTATGATTTTTTTACATGATACCGCCTACGAGCCAAAGATATTTTTGTATTGATAATGGCTCTGCAGCCATGATGTATGAGAGACACATGTTTTTTTTTGAGATGAGTGTACATTATTGTGATACATAAGTATTTATATGATGAGATGTATGAGGTTTAGATGATTATGTGTTGTGATGTGTATTTTATTTTACTTTCATTATGATATGAATGGATTAGGTGAGTTAGGCATGATGGAGTCAGGTCGGTTTAGGCATGGATCGAGTCAGTTGTTTTAGGCATGGATCGAGTCAGGTCATTTTAGGCATGGATCGAGTCAGGTTAGTTTTAGGCATGGATCGAGTCAGTTAGTTTAGGCATGGATCGAGTCAGGTTGGTTTAGGTATGGATCGAGTCAGTTTTTTAGGCATGGATCGAGTCAAGTTGGTTTAGGCATGGATCGAGTCAAGTTGGTTTAGGCATGGATCGAAGTCAGGTTGGTTTAGGCATGGAATAAGTCAAGTGGTTTTTAGGCATGGATGTGTATTTCAGTATTTTGGTAATACATGTTAATGCAAATGAATGTAATGGTGTTCAATGTTTAAATATGGGTTATAGATGAATATGGGAAATAATGGTAGTGGTAAAAGAGTATGTGAAACATGAGGAGTGTATGTAGGTCGAATGATGTGGATATGGGATAGATTTCTGGGTTTTTGATATGAATAGAAATCAGGTAAAGGTGGGGAAAATGGTTAGGGTAAAGAGTGGCCGAGCTAACCTTCCAGGGCCCCATGCCCTGAAGTGCTGCCTACATAGTCCCGGTGAAAAGGGACCTCAGACCGATGTAGTTCTCCCATGAGCTAGGGAAGAAGATGAAAATGAGTTGGTAGGTTTGTGGGCATGTAGTGGGTTTAGGTTTAATAGGTGTGGGTAGATGATAGTTAAAATGTTGCAGGTGAGGGCGATTATGGCGAAAGGGGAGGATGACCCCCAAAGGTAAGCATCGAGGACCAAGTCCTATATAAGGTAATCAAAATGTAAACAAAGATGGTTAAAAGATAAGAGGGGGCAATAAAGCCACCTGATTGGGTAGAATCATACCAAGTAGATCATACCTTGAAAAGGGGTGATGAATACAAGACCCAAAAGGCATTGCATGATTAACTATTCTATGGTGAAAGTAGTCACAGATCACCAAATGTCGAAATTCCAAGATGTCCCTTAAGGAAATTTAGGAAATGAGAGTGGAAATGGTAAGGTGGGTGAAAGGTAGTTAATCAGTATATGTTTGGAGTGACAGGTCTTTTGGGCAAGAGGTCCGAGGTCACAATGGGCAAGTCCATGACTAAAAGTGTTTTTTTTTTTTTTTGATAGACTGATCGATGCGGGAAGTCTATATGGGATAAATAATATGGTACTCCTTGAGGTCTTCATGAAGTTGATCGATGCGGGAAGCTTCGTTTCTCTTTTTTTTTTTTTTTCTTTTTTTTTTAAAGCTTCACATAGTTGTCCTTCGAGGGAGCAATCTATTTATAGTAGCAATTTGGTCGAGAAGAAGATGTCCTTTTGAGGGAGTCATCTTTTTTATTAGAAGTTTGACTCAAGGAGTTTGGTCCCATTGAGGTCTTTGAAATCATGGACAAGACCAAGGTGAAGGATAGGACTCTTGTTCAAAAGGCAAGGTGGAATGACCATGGGATCTCATCTAAAGATAGATGAAAAGTATCCATGAGAATCATGCTATGTGCAGTGTCCGTGGTACACATATTCAAGAGAAGATAACAAGTGACGGTACTCACATGATTCTTGTTTAATCATTAGGGAGGTGTATGAAGTGGATAGCACTCAAGGGACAAGCCTATAAAGAGACAAAGGGTGAGGTAGGACAACGAGTCAACAATAGAATGGTCAAGATGTAATGCATTAAGGGGCTCAGGTTCGGGTTTACCCTCAAGCGAGGACAAACGATAGGCACCCGATCCATAGGTATGAGTTACGATGTATGGTCCAAGCCAATTAGGAGTGAATTTTCCCCGTTTACTTTTTTTTCTGCTTTTGGTTACGTGTTGATTTTCTTTCAAAACAAGGTCACCAACTTGGAGGTTCCTTCATGAACACATTTGTCATAAGCATGTTTTGATACGTTGTTGGTAAACTTGAAGGTGATCCAGAGCATTAAGATGACATTCATCTAATAACTCTAGTTGTGCTAAGTGGTCCTGATGAAAGTCATCATCAGTAAGCATGTCATGGAGAGAAATGCGGAGTGAGGGGATCTGACTTCGAGAGGCAGAACAACCTCGGTACCGTAGACCAGTGAAAAGGGTGTAGCCACAATGGAAGTGTGAATACTAGTGCGGTATGCCCATAGAGCAAAAGGAATGTGTGTATGCCAATCCTTCCCAATATCATCAACCACTTTCATGAGAATTTTATTGAGGGTTTTGTTAGTGGATTCAACTTGGCCATTGGTTTGTGGGTAATAAGGTGAGGAGAAACTAAGTGAATGCCGAAGGCATCGCAAAGTTTTTGTAGTGTTTTGTTTTTGAATTGTTTTCCATTATCAGTGATGAGGCGATGAGGGACACCAAAGTGACAAATGATGTGATGGTTAATGAACTCACATATTTTCTCAGCTTTTGTGGAGATGAGTGGTATGGCTTCCACCCATTTTGTGTAGTATTCGGTAGTGGTTATGATCCATTGATGATGTTGGGAAGAATGAGGATTGATTTCTCCGACAAGATCCAAACCCCATTGAGAGAAGGGCCAAAGGTCACGAGTGACCTATAAGGCATGACTAGGTATATGATGAAGGTTGGAATGTTGTTGACATTTCACACAACGTTTGACATAGTCACAACAATCATGGTTAAGGGTCAGCCAGTAGTAGCCTAGGTGAAGAATACGCTTAGCAAAAGCAAGGCCACTAAAGTGACCTCCACATATGCCATCATGAACCTCCTTAATGGTATAAGGAATTTCAAACTTGTGAGGCATCGTAAGAGAATACCATCAAAGCCACTTATAGAGGAGTCCCCCAGATAATGAAATGGGAGACCTTTTTAAGGAAGGCGCGTTGTCCATTACAGGTGAGATCAAGAGGTAAGATGGAGAGGGAAAGGTAGTCGAGTATTGTTTATACCAAAGGTCACTCGGTCAGGGGTGTCATTTCCGATTGAGTAAACATCATGAGGTAAATAAGAAGGTGAATGGAGGCATTGTACAGTGACAAATATTTTGGAATCGGTAGGGGAAGCGGGTATTTGGGAAGCTAAGCAGGCCATGGTATCTACAAATTTGTTGGTTGACCGTGGGATGGTTTGAAGGGTGTAATGATCAAAGGTGGTCAAAAGTATGTCTACATGATGTTTATACTTCTAAGTATCTCATTACGACATTGGTACATACCATTGACTTGGTTTATGACCAATTTTGAATCACCAAAGATGTGGATTGATTTGACATCTAGGGCATAGGTGGTCTGGAGACCTAGTATGAGCACTTCGTACTTGCAATGTTGTTGGTGCATTCAAAGTCTAGTTTGAAAGACAAAGGCATGGGTTCACCATCCAGAGGAATGAGGATAACACCAGCCCCACCCCCACACTGACACTTGGAACCATCGAAGAACAATGTCATTTGGTAAGGGGGTTCATCCAGGGAAAGGGTAGCAATGGATTCATCGGGAAAGTCAAAATTAGAGGGTTGGTCCCCAAAAATAGGTGCGTCAGCCAGTTGGTCGGTGATAGCCTAGCCCTTAATGGACTTTTGGTGAATGAATTCAAGGTCAAGATCAGCTAAAAGCATAAGCCATCACGTGGCACACTGATTTTGATAAGGTTTGGTGTACATGAAGTGTAAAGGGTCGGTGTTGGTCACAACATAGGTTTTGTGGTTGAGTAGGTAATGGCGGAGTTTGGTGGCGATGAAAACTAAGGCTAAGAAAAGCTTTTCTAGATGGTTGTATCGGGTTTCATAGTCCAAAAGAGTATGGCTTATGTAATAAACCACCTGCTCCCTATGTTGTTCATCGCGATGAGCGAGCATGGCTCCCAAGGAATGATCGGTAGCTGATATGTATAGGTAAAAAGGTTGATCGTCTTTCAGTGGAATGAGTATGGGTGGTTGGAGAAGGTATTGTTTTAGGGCCTCAAAATATTGTGATAGTCATCATCCCATTTAAAGGAGACATCTTTCCTAAGCAGATGATGAAATGGTTGACACCGATCAGATAGTTGTGAAATGAAATGGTGAATGGACTACAATTTACCTTGCAGGCTACTGGAGTTGTTTAAGGTTAGTGGGTGGAGGCATTTCTAGAATGGCCTTAACTTTAGTAGGGTCAACTTCTATACCACGGAGGGAAACAATAAATCCCAGGAGCTTTCCTGAAAGAACCGTGAAGATGCACTTTTTAGGTTGAAGGTGGATGTAATATTTAATGAGGCGGTCAAAGATGGTTTCGAGGATGGCGAGGTGCTCGGCGCAACATTTAGATTTGGCCAAGAGATCATCCACGTAATCTTCCAATATGTGATGCATGATATCATGGAAGATGTAAGTCATAAAGACGTTGATATGTAGCACCAACATTTTTAAGGCCAAAAGGCATGACTCGATAGCAAAAGGTTCCCCAAGGGGTAATGAATGCGGTCTTGTGTTGATCTTCTGGGGCAAGCAAAATTTGGTTATAACCCGAGAAGCCATCCATGAGTGAGAGCATCTCGTGACTAGCGGTGAGGTCAACCAGTTGATCAATACCGGCAAGGGAAAGTCATCTTTCGGGCAAGGCTAGGTTGAGGTCACGAAGTCCATGTAAATGTGAGTCCCCCTATTGCTTTAGTAATAGGGACAATGTTAGAAATCCAATGAGGATAATCAATGGGTAAGATGAAGGAAATGGAAAGAAGGTGCTGAAGTTCTTCTTTGATGAGAAGAGCAATGCGAGGATGCATTTTCCTCAACTTTTGTTTGATAGGTTTGGCATCGGGAATGGTTACGATATTGTGGACCACTATGGTGGGGTCAATACCGGCATGTCTGTGTAAGACCAAGTAAAAGCGTGGTTATGATCTCAGAGAAAAGAAGTGATGGCTTCCTGTTCAACAACATCTAAAGATTGTCCGATCTTTAGGATGTGCAGGTCATCCTGAGTATGAATGTTGATCTCGATAGTCGATTCATTCAACATGGTTTGTGTCTCAGAGGGTAACGACCGATGAATATATGAGTCTTCTGCACCAAGGTAGGTGAGTATGGATTCATCATCCCATTGAATGACAATTTAATTATAGGTGTGTCATCATCGATCATCTCAGGATACAGAATGGGAGAGTGGAAGGGGCCTCGCCTTCACGTTGATAAGTCAAAGGCCCCAAGGAAATGGTGTTTATGAAAAAAAAAAGTTAGGAGGGATAGATTCAGGATCCATCGACTCCATTGGTGAGGGTGGTGATGAAGGTGGAGAAGGGCTAGGGTCCTCAATGAGTTCAATGCGGGCCTGTTTGGTAGAAGGGTCGGGGAAGCCGATACCACTACGGTCATTATGTTTGCGGGTGGTACATGGAATAATGGTATGGCGGCCTTGCTCATAAAATCCAAAACCAAAACCCTTCCACACACAGCAGTGCAGGAAGGTGTGGGTGAAACGGTGATTGGTAAGTGATTGGAAGTCAACGAAAAATGGGTGGGGTTATGATGGTGGTTCAGTGTGTAAGTGGTAGTATCAAGTCCCCCATAGGTGAGACTAGTACGAAGATGAGGAGGACCATAAAGGAGGCATTCTCCTATACGATGATCATAATGAGGGTGTTGGTGAAGGCTTCCATACTCATGTGGAGTAAGGAATGTGTTGACACTATATAGGTGGTACTCCCCCAGTGAGGCATTGAAAACACCTTCCAAGGGATCTGGTGGTTGGTATGTGAGTAGCTGGTATGGATGATGATGTGTCGAGGTCGATGCGAGGTGGTGTTAATGGATCGGGAAGCTAATGGGTCAGCCATGGAGGTTATAGCAGAGTAGGTAGGAATAGAGGAGGTATGTGTGAAAAAGCAAAGAATATACTGGTAGGTGGAGGTGTAGGTGAAGCGGTAGTGGTTACAGAGGTAGATGGCTTGACAGGTATGAGCACATCATTGGGTTGGTAAAGCATGTTGCATGTTTTGAAAGGTGATGGGTCAGCTGGAATGGTATAAGTGTGTCCTTCATGTTCAAACTTCACACAACGATGCAAAGTGGAAGGAACACAACCCATGACATGGATCCAGGGTCTACCAAGCAACAAGTTATATTGGAATTCCCCCTCCAAAACATAAAACAATTTTGGAATAGTGTGGGGGCCCACACGAACGTGAAGGATGACAGTTCCTAGTGTGGAGGTGATAACGTCATTAAATGAACGCAACATGACATGTTTATGCATGCAATTGTTAGGTATGCACATTTGAGAAAATGCATGGGATGAAATGATGTTAATGCTAGTGCCTCCATCAATCATCACACGGCGTACCCATATGTCATCAATGTGGACAGAGATGAAGAGGGCTAGGTCCGGTCATCATTTTGGTATGGCGCGATCTCTTCCTCTGAGAAGCTAAGGGAGGCCACTTGGTGAACAAGGTGAGGTGAGGATGAAGGTGGTAATTTGGTGAGAGAGGCTACATGATGGGGTGTGATAATGGAGGCTACGGGTGTAGGGTCATTGGGTAAAACCTTGATAGATTGAAGAACCTCCATGAGGGCTTGACGATGGGATTCCGAGGTTTGGATGAGGTCATATAAGGACATTTTGAGGGGAGATTGGTGTAATTGTTTGAGCATGGTGTGATGTGTGATACCATTAGAAATGGGGTATGTGGGGCTGTGAATAGTGATTTTAGGTATGGGTGTAGATGGTATGTTGGGTATAGGATTGGTTGGTGGGTCAGCACCTTTTCTTTACCCTTCTACACACGTGTAGTGATGTGTACCATGTTGATTTGAGGGAAGTTGTCAAATGGAGAAGGTGTAGGGTAAGTGGTATAACGACATGAAGGGAAAAACCTACTGGAGGAGAAAATCCCTGTGAGGTCAGTTGGGCACAACGACATTTGGGTGGTGGCGTGGCAAGTTCTCTAATGCGAACCATGTTAATTTCAAATTTTGTGTGTGGTTCTAGGAGCTATGAGGGTGGAGGTTGTGGTTGTTGAGTGGGCAGTGTGGGAATGGGTGTAGGTGAAGTAGGATCCTCATCAAGAAGGTCATCATCATCAAAGTTGGTTTCTGGTGGACATAATTGGATAAGGATGGTTTTCAAGGCCTTATAGTTCTCCACATCATGCCCTGGCACATGATGGTATGTGCAAATTTTAGTATCATCAAACCCTTTTGGCTTGGGTTTGAGGGGGTCATAAGGTCGAGTGGCGGTAATGTGATAACAGAAGTCTCAGGAGGTTGTTAAAATTTTGGCATAGGACCTTGCTAGTGGATCACAATGGGAAGTGAATGTGGGTTTGGGTGTAGGTGTGGTTGGTTGTTGGGAAGTGTTTTTGGAAGTGTAGGAATGGGTTGAGCTATGGGTTTAGGTGTCGGTGTGGTTTGAGGTATCGGTCGGGTTCATTTGGGTAGGGGTACAGTAGATGGATGGGTAGGAGGGTGTGGGGTTGTTTTGACTACCTTGTTGTGGGGTAGTGGGGTTTTGTTTTTGGGTTGCACCTTCTTGGGTAAAGGTGATGTGGGTGTACGAGGTCTAGAAGGAAAAGTAGATGGAGGAAGAGGGTGAGTTACCCACGGGGATAACGGGGTGCTATGAAGGTAGATGATGTGGGTCGTACTTGGGGTGTGAGGGACAATGACTAAAGTGTAGTGGGTAGTGAAGCAATAGGCTGAAGGTATTGGAGGTATTGGTGGTAAAGAGACTACAGGTGTGGGTATGAGTCATGTTGTGTGCCTAGGTAGGTTAGAGGTTTGTGAGGAAGGAATGGGTTGTTGTGTTATTGGTTTATGGATGGGTGAAGGGTGCTTGACCATGTTGGGAAGTTGAGGTCTTAAGGCAGATGGGACAAGTGTGGGTGTGATTGGTGTAGTCGGGTATGAGGTCGATGAGTTTTTTCTTTGTTTGGGTGTCGGGGTAGGTGTGGTATTGACGTTGGAGGATGTAGCTAAATCCAGTTTAATAGGCGGATGAGTAAGGCTAGTGATCGGGGTGACCCCTAAAGTGGTAATAGGTTTGGTGGAGGCAAATGTTGTGGGTATGGGTTTGGGTTTAGATATAGGTCGGGTTACGGGTAAGGGTGTGGTGTGAGTGCTAACAGGTATCGTGGAAGGGGTTGTGATAGCAGTGGTTATATTTGGTTTGATGGGTGGAAATGTGTTTGGGTAGATGGTGGAGGTGTCATCAGGGATCTCTGCATCTATGTTGAGACAGGAGTAAGAGGTGCCCCCATAATAAAGCCCTATCCACATAATCTAAGTGATCAACCAACCATGAGAATGGCATGTTTGTGGGTGGAGTTGGTGAGGACCTAATGGGAATTCCCGTAAAATGCATCTTAGAGATGGGGAATTGGCCAGCTTCAACTTCCATGTGGGTAAGAGAGCTGAAAGTAGGTCTTGTTGGATGTTGGGTAGCCAATGGGGAATGCTCGCCAAGAGGCAAAGGTATCTCCACTGGGTCTATGATGGGTGGAAGAGATGATGGGGGCTCCTCTATAAGTGGAGGAATGGATAGGTGCTCCTCTGTGGGTGGAGGAGGTAGTGGGTGCTCCTCTATGGGTGGAGGAGGTAATGGGAGCTCCTCTACGGGTGGAGGAGGTATAGTAGGTAAAGGCTCTCTAAGTGGTGAAGCTAGGGGAGAGAGGGGCTCGATGTTAGTGGAAGACTCCTCCATTGGTGATGAAGGAGATGAAAGGTGCTCCTCTATTGGTGAAGGAATAATGGAGGTTGGTTCGAATGTGGAAGGAGGATTTCGGGCTAAGATTTCCTCTATGGAAGGGATGTGAGGTAATTGAGAGGTGATGGGTACCTCATTAAAGATTGTGTGAACCTCACGGGTATGGGTATCGTGAGTGGATGTCTCACCGGTTTGATTGGATGAAGGGGCATGGTTGGGGAATGGTTTTTTGAAGATTTGTAGATTTTGGTTGGGGGTGGCGTTGGGATTATCCACAATTAACTCACCTTTCTTGAGCATTTCTTGGACAATATTCTTGAAAGTGATGCATTTCCATCACTATGACCCTTCACTCAGTGATAGTTACATAGAAATCATGCTCTTTATACCATGCAGGCATGGGGCGAGTAGGGTCAAAACTAGTGTGTGGTTTTATAGGTGGAAGGGTGATGGATCCAGCTTTGATAAGCTTTTCTAAGATAGAAGAGTAAGGTTCCCCAATTGGGGTATATTTTCATTGCTCTTGTTTGAATCGAAAAGCTTGACAGTGATAGATTAGATGAGGGTGTAGCCTGATTGGATGGATGTGTTAGGCCGGCCTTGAGTACCACTGCATTAGTGGTACCCTTAGCCTTGGAATAATTGGTTGGTGGTTTGGAAGAAGAAGAGGTTTCATTCGACTTGAATGCCAAATTCTTATTTCGTAATTAGATTTTATTTTCTTCGATGGCGCGAATCTCTAACTTTCGTGCCATAGTGAATGCCTCATCGAATGTTCAGAAAGTTTGGACCTGCAAGGTCGGGGATATATGTCCGCACAAGCTCACGTGAAGAGCTCGATGAGTTCAGTTTGTGGCAGGCAGTTGGAAGGTAAGTTGATTGATCAGCTACGCCCAACGAGCGAGTGACAAAATCTGTGATAGATTCATCCTCGTATTGACGTGTGGAATATAGATCGGTCATGGTAACCTTCTTGGTGATATTGATAGAGAAATGATCCAAGAAAGCTTGGGCTACCCGATTGAATGAAAATATAGAGTGTTTAGGTAACCCTATACCAAATCTAATGTAGTCTAGTGAGAGACATGGGAAAGGTTCTCAAAAGCAAGGGCATCATCATGAGCAATCGATAACACCCATGTTTGAACGAGCGTAAATGTTGTTGTGGGTCTTCCTTACTATCAAGTGAAGAAGTTGAATTTAGGCATTTCCCAAAGTGCACATGGTATGAACGGATGGGAATGGATGGGTGAATAGGCTCATTGCAAATCTCATCATAGGTGAGAGTGTTATGAGAGTTAGAAACCGATGCCTCCAATGTCTGCATCTTGTCCAACATCAATTTAATTAGGTCATTGGTGGGTTGTGATGATTGGATGCCTCCTATAGCATGAGGAGGTTGGTTTTGGGCATATAATGGGGGTGGCATCTCAATGTATGGGGTTGCCATATAAGGTGGTGGGGAAGAAGGAAATGAAATAGGGGGTACATACCTGGAATGAACAATAGATGAAACAGGAGTTGTTGGTAGTATGTATATGGGGGGGAAGGGGTCGTGGTAACCCTAGGGCAATAGGGGCTAATGATTGTGGAATAGAAAGAACCATGTTCTAAAATGGGGTAGGAGTCACCGACACTAGAGGTGGGAATGTAGCTACAGGTATGTGTGAGACATTAGGGGTAGATGAGGTTGTGTTTGGGGTAGTCGTTGATGGTATGGTAGATGTAATGGGTGCCACAGAGACAACAAACAATGTGCATCATGGTAGGTATAGAACCTAACCGCGAAACAACTAGGGGTAACATGTGGATGTGGGCAGCACGGAGCCGATGGGGCCGATGCGAAGTGGGTACGAGAGTCATAGGGATAGATACAGGGCATGTCATATATCAACCGACTCGAGGCATCTCGAGTGGATGAGTGAGAGAGGTAAAACTAAAGGCAACAGGGTTTTGGTCAAGGAGTCATGCGAACTCCTCATCTCTGGTAGCGATAGTAGTAGGTTGATGGGATCCATGGCTGGTGATAAAATAGAAGGTGGTGATGGAAATAGGTAGGAGTGGTTGACAACCGGCATGGAACACGAGGGTGCTTGCTTGTCTTCAGTCAAGCACCATGTGAACCAAGATTGATCAGTAGGGTTGTTTCTTTGTAAATGACACAGAGAACAACAGAAACAGTGAATCGATGATAAAAAAAGGATGAAGTAACGAATGGTGGATGGAATGTGAAATAGGTTAACCGATGCCGGTTAGGGGAAAACTGACGTGTCGGTTAGGGGTAACCAATGTCACATCACCGTAGAAAATGGACAAGTGAATAAACAACGAGGCGAAAGGCAAAAAATCGACAAGTATGCCAAATCTTGGGATGTGTAAAATGTCAATGGGAAAAATGACAATGAGAGACTATGGAAAGTGGAAAAAAGTGAAGTGAAAACTGTCCCTTTGAGCAGGTTAGCAAAAGGGCCTGGAACCGATGTCGGTTGGGTTTAACCGATGGCAGTCAAAGATAACCGATGACGGTTACTGTGGAATTGAAATAGTGATGAAAGAAAGTGGTTGTGAATTAAAATTTGATGTGGAATCAGACCCAGAATTTTGGGAATGATGATGATATGGCCCAGGCACACTCAGGTGAAGCCGAAATACACCAGCTATGATGAAGAGCATGTAAGGATGAACAAAAAAGAGTGATGAATGTGATCTTTCACCTCAAAACGCAAGCCAAGCAAAAACACTAAGAAAATGTGATCCTAGGAGTGCCCTTTCTATTATGTTTGTTTAGCTTATGCTATTTAGGGACTGACACATGAATTGTGAGATAGAGTTTTTGGTGAGGATGGCTTCCTACAAAGAAGATCTAAAAGGTGAGGTTTTAGGTATGTTATGGTGGGGGGCGGGCTTCTCAAGTATGACTTAACAGAGCAAATGAGTGGTGCCCACCGTGTCGTGATCATGTGATCACCTACAGCTTCTTCCGTAAGATGTTGTTTAAGAATGTATGTATTTTGAATTTTTGTGTGGTTTGGTAAGACTCGAGAAAGAGAAAAGGATAAAAGTGCTTTTCTACGATTCGTTTGTCAACCATCAGCTAGTAATGACTTCCAACATATAGGTTGCCCTCAATTAATGTGAGCTAATGCAAAAAATCAGAATGAAATGTAATGATTTTAAAACCCAAATCAAAAATGTGAAATTGGATGACATAATAAGATGAATAGGAAGAGGGATGCTCTTTCACTAGAATGCAGAAAACATGAAGAAATGATTCCTTTTAATTACACCAAAAGAAAAGTTTCCTTTAGAGCAAAATAGAAAGGAGATGTGGATTACCAGGAAGAAAATTAGTGTGTATGCTCTTAGAAGGGAAACAAACACACAATTTTTCCTAGGAATGAATGAAATGCAAGGAACCCCGAGATGGGTCCCACCGAGCATGCCAAAATGTTTCACCTTTTTCTTAGATTGTTTCTTTGAATCGTTGATGAAACAGATAGGGTAACGGGCATAGGAGGAATACCTGTTCAAATTTCGGTTGATGGGTTGTTGCGCACGTATGACTTCCGAATCCACAACTGACCGTGAGAGCTTCCTTTTGGCTAGGAGGAACTACCTGTAATGAAAGAAAGACCACCAGAAGGAATTAAACAATATGGGCAATGAACTGCCTAGCGTAAGCTAGATCTGGGAAGTATGATACTTCCTAGATGGCTATCAGTCCACTATTTTAAACAAATTATGTAGTAAAAAAGTAAATCCTATTGTTATTTTAAAATGATTTAGGTATCTCACTTAAAAACACAATAAGAAATAGATCTAATCTAACAGCTAAGCTAGAATAGAATCCAAGGTCAAGTGATAGGTTCTGGGTCTCTGCAGGTCTGATAAAGGTCTCGGGTAGGTCACAGGTGAGTGAGGGTGAGGTAAAATTAGGTGGGTAGGTATCTGTTTAAGGCTGTGTGGGCAAACACAGAGACCAGGCGTTGTCGGGGTGACCGATCACCATGGTTAGGTATAACCAACGCTAGTTATTGTGAGATCTGGAAATGTCACATAATAGGGTTTTGGTCTCCTTTGTGATTGCACAAAGGATTTTGGTTGGTCGGGACGAGGTAATGGGTGACTGGAGTAGGATTTTGTGAGGTTTTGATGGGTCTATGGAGGTGAAAATGTTGGAGAAGGTCAATAGGGAGCAAGATAAACAATGGATGATAAAATAATGGTGAAATGAAATAAATAAGAGAAGTATGATATTATACTTACTTGGATTTCGTTCCTAAAGGTTTGTGTATGAACGATGGAGGTGTTGATGATGGGTTTGAAGGCTGCAAGTGATCACCAACTGGAGTAAAGCTTCTGCATGGGCTGCATGTACACTCCTCTTTGCTTGATAGATCGATCATGGTTAGGATGGTTGTGCGAGAGAGGATGCTCAATCTACTTCCTTGGATGTGAGTTTTTGTTGGAATTTGGTCTCTGAAGATGTGTTATCTCTCTGAGGTTTGTTCTTGCTCGTCAACTTTCTCCCAATGTTTTTCCAACCTCCAGGCTCCAAATTCCAACCTTGAGAATAAGGTTGTTTTGGGTAAAAAGGGGTAACCGATGGCGATCAACTTAACTTAACCGGTGACGATTAGGGGTAACTGACGCCGGTCAAGGTGGGATTTCCTAGGTTTACTAAATTAGGAGATCCTCTTGATTTCCTCAAATCTCATGTCGTTATCCCACATATTAGACTCGGAGCCTCTTGAGCATGCCCCAAGGTGGTTAGAAGGAATGTAGGCATTGATTTTTAGGGTTTGGGTAAGTCTTAGTTAGTTATGGGAACTTGCTAAGAATAGGTCTTAGGTTGAGTTAACTTGGTGAGGTGTCTAAGTGAACTATATGTGTAGATATTATTTAAATAAGATATTTAAATAATAAATATAGTGAGGATAATGCATTAATTTAATTTAATTAATTAAATTAATATTAGTGGGGTGAAGGGGGTCATGGCTAGGTAAATGTAATGAAGGGGGCTTATACGTTGAGGGACAAAAGGGGAGTGTAACCTAATTTTAGTGTCTACACTTGTTTTCAGCAAATGCTATATTTGGAAAAATCACATACATGAAGAACAAGAAAATAACAATGCGCGATTCGAGATAATAATAAGATTAAATCAAGTCTTATATTTGGGATAATATATTATTATCATAGAATGAAAAACATAAAAGCTATTTTCGTGACCACGCCTATTATTAGAAGAGTGCATAGGTGGTGAAGGGCAAGTCCCCACCCCTATATATATTTGATATATGTCTTTGTTAAAGGGGATGGTAGATAAGAGACTATGTGTAGAAGAGCAAAGTTATGTTACTTTGACACATATTTAGGGTTTGGTGTTTGCGTATGTGGTCTTGCGTGCCATTGTAATGACTATTATATGTATTGAGCTCTTGTGATGTAATGAATTACTGGTTGTAATGGATACTTGTGGTTAGATAATGATAGTTGATATGTCTAAAGATGGTGTCTTGATGATGCAAATGATCTTAGTTCTTATTTACATTAATTAAATATTTTCCTTATTATATGTGTTTCCAATTGCCATGTTTATGAGGATTATTATGCATGGATGAATATCTTGATTATGAATATGGAAAAAAACATACTAACCTTCTAATAGGCATAACAAAGGAGGGACTTGGTGGTTGTGTGCACTTCGGGTGAGCATTCAGATTTGTCTAGATGAGGTGCCAGTGTGCATAGCTATTAAGAGGGTAAACAAAAGGCTACATTTTGGTTATGTTATCAAGATATATTTTCAATTTATCTACCAGGATGTTGCATGCAGATGGCGTATCAACTATCTTTGGAGAGTATTGAAAGTTGGGTAGAAGATGACTAAGACTAATTTACAAAAAGATATATCATTGGACCTAAATTTAATGTGTGAAAGTGGGTGGAAGATATCCTATATGATTGCTTGTATTAGATGTTCTTTAGCTTTTTCCTAGTAGATTTATACTAGGTGGTTGGTAGCTTACACATTAAAGAAAAAAAAAATTCCCAAGAATGAGAGCTTGGATACAGGAAGACTATCAAACTCTTTTTTATTCAATTGAGATGTGGACTAGAGTTGTGGATCATTGGTGGGAAGGCGTGTTGCACAACTATAGTTTGAGTATGTAATTTCCACATATTATTGTCCAAAGGAAGCAAAGTTCAAGTTCTTGCGGGAGCACAGAGGATCCTATTAGCGCATGATATGCTTAGTTATCAAGATCTTGATGATAGAATTGGGATTGGAAATACCTGTGGCTAGCTAAGCCCCCACCATGCTTAGGGGTAAGAGCGGATGTGGAGAAGGATGGTGTCATCCCTAGCGGAAGAAGGGAAGAGAGAGGAAAGACAATTCAAGTATAATGAAGCGTGATAGAGGGTAGTTGATGCAGTGCTACTTGTCGAGAAGAATGATGACTAGCAAAGGTTTTGAGACCCTCGTGGAAGATGAGGAGACACAGTATCATGTCATCCCAACTTTGGGAAAGTGCAGTAGAGATACCACATCAAATTTTTGTAAGGGTGCATCGAGATGAAAGAATGAGAACCGTGGGCATGCATCTGACCTAACCTAGCTACCTAGCCCTTGTGTAAGGTGTTCCAGATCTAGAGGTAGTTGTTGAAGGGAATTGTAGTGAAGGAAAGCAATCAAGACCTTCATGTTGGGAACGAGAAATATGTAGATATAATTTATTTTTATCCAAGGAAGTGTAGTAAAGTAAGGTCACTCAGTAGGTGTCAGTGTTCAGGAGTACTTTTGGAGGAATTTTTACAGGCGAATCATCAAGACAGAGTGTGCGCATGCAGACCATTGGAAGTAATCCTTTAGGTGTTGCGATAGCACAGACATTGGGTGTCTAGTTCATTACCACAACTAAGACACAAGTGAGTTCATAGACATGACCACATGCCACAACAAATAACGCAAGAGGCTCAGGAGGTTCACATCAGCCACCGCCTGAGGAAATCCTGCTGAAGTTTTTAGGATCTAGGTCTGGTCCTAACCCAGGGCAGGGTTTACAACCACCTTCGAACCATCCTCATCGGACACTACCTCAACAACCACAGCAACAGACACTTGAGGTCTACTTTGAAATTCCCCTTCACTTTCCATGGTACCGAGGTGTGGAAGATGCAATGAGCACGTACATAAGTGTAAATTGCTATGGAGAGGAAAGGGCATTATAGCCTTTGATAGAAAGGCAAGTCAATTTTCCACCACACTTCAAGGGTGCATGCACAATTGGTATAGAAAGTATGATCCACACTAGAATGCGGTGGATTATGATGCTTTGTACGCAACATTTTTTGCTGAATTTCATATTCTAGAATTTGAGCAACATAGTATTAGCATGCTCCAGGACATAAAATAGGGTTTATCTACGAAAGTGCCGAGGAGTATGATGTGCATTTTAAAACTCTCTTGTCCAAATTATCTTATGATATTCATCCAAGTCAATACACAGTGGTTCATTGGAGGATTGTTGACTTCGTTTTAAGAGCCATGGCTCATAAGAAATATGTAGATCTACATGAGGCCTTAGATGCAACTCTGCGTGTTGAAGCAATTGAGAGTGTTGAAATCTGGAGTAAGCCCATTTTGGAGGCACAAATAGCAATGATGGTCAAGAATTTGGAAAATATCTTTGTCATTTCACCACACAAAATGTGCAGAGGGTTATGGTGTACGGATTGTGAGGTGAAGGACATACAAAGAATATTTTTCTATGTAGGACAAAGGCGTGTATTACTACAATCTTGTGAAATTTTCCATAAGAATCATGATATCCATAATTTCCCTATCTTGCAGTGTGTGAAAATAAAGAATAGCTCTATGTACTTGCAAGATCTGTAATGTACACACCCATGACACCAAGAATTTTCGGTTGATCGATCACATTCATGAGGCTTACGAGACCGGATTAATGCAAACCATGGTGGTAAACATCTCTCGGGTGTAGGAAGCACACCTATTGAAGGGCCCGATGAATGAAGGTGGATTATGAGGTGGATATAGGAGAAGATGATGTGGTAGTAGCAATATTTACGCATAGCACGTGTTATACTTGTGGGTCCCTAGATCATTACTAGTGCAAGTGTCCCCGAGTTTGGTATGTGCGTATTGTGACAAAAACATAAGGTTGAGGATTCCCTAATCTTTATGAGTATGTGTAGTAAAAATAAGGACAAAGGCATGGGGATGATCAAGGTGGAACACACAAATAGTGACTAGTGGATGCCAAAGAAGATACTTGATCCAGATTTACAACCCATGCTAGTGACTAATCGAGTAGAAGCAACATGCAGCGCGCAAGCCCTTAAAGCCAAACCACTCATCAAGAGAGAGGAAATTATACATGCCAAGTATCCATATGTTTCTCATTAGAAAGACGTCAATCGGGAGACCATGGTGGTGATCGAGATTTACATGATGAAATCTAGTTCCTAAAGGAGCAAGTGCATGAGAGAAAACGTGTGAAGAATATTAAGCCCCCACAAAAGTCGTAGATGATTGGAAGGAGGTATGTAAGATGTTGAGATAAGATAATATCATCCCACTATTAGGAGAATGGTTGTGCGAGAAGGTACCGTGCACTAGAGTTGAGCACGAGTGATAGATCCTCCATGTAAACTTACCACCACATAACCATGAATATGAAAAAGAAATAATACTAGATGCAGTGATTGATGGTTGGATGGTGAGCAATATTTTGATTGACATAGGTGTTAAGGTGAATGTTTTGAATTTGGATGTATGGAACCAGATGGGGAGACCACCATTGCAGTCATCTTCCAATGTGTTGTATATGGCGAATAAGATGATAGCTATGCCTATTGGGGTGTTGAAGGATGTTTCAATTACCATTCATGGAGCCAAGTTTACAAGAGAGTTTAAAGTTTTGGAGCTGGATGAGGTAGATAAATTCCCAATGTTACTTAGACCACCTTGGTTTTACGCAAACAATTTTGATCTATGCTTCAACAAGAGATATATCAGTTTTGAGAACAAGGATGAGCACATGGTCATACCCCTAGATGAGGTGAAGGTTTCACCATATATTGAACGTCCGAGTGAGGAGGATCTTAATAGAATTTATGTGCAAACGGTGCGCGATCTTGAAAACATAAAACCATATAAGGATGGTGTACTTTAGTGGTAAGATGTACATTTCATTAGTGACACCACCAATGTTACTTATGACAATTGAGCCCATGGCATGTATGAGATCCTCGGATGCGAGATGAAGGAAAGATTTACTTAGATGATCGGGTTGCGCATGGTTAGGTTTGAGCACAACTTAGTTACCTAGGTATACTAGTGAGGAGAAGCCTAATTGCGTTCTTGCGTACCATGGAGAACCAATGGTTGAATGAAGTGATAGAAGGAATATGTTGGTCTATATTTTACATGGGATGGTAATGCGTTGGTGGGCAACACACATAGTAACTTGTTGGGTCAAGGAGAAGTGAGAATCATCTTTTCAACAAGATTCACTTAGAACAATGTACCTGCACTTATATATGAGTATGATGGGAAGACTCCCACTTTGGTACACATCCACAATTGTGAGAGACAATTGGTGCAAGGTCCGGAGGCTTTACCACCATCTCTGTGGATGCATAAGTTATATTCTACTTTGCACAAATGTGTGCATGTGTGATATGTCCATGTTGAGTTGAAAAGGAGATTACAAGTTGGCATGAGCTGATGAAGGTATTGTTCACACCTTTGATTTTTTTTATAATAAGCCACCTCTCCATGAGGCTTTGCAAATTATGAAGTGTATCACATTGGGGATAGCATAAAATTAGAAGATATCATGGTTCAGATTACTTAGATAACATGATCACGAGGTGTGCATTGATACATTGGAACAAGAGAGATGCAATTGGATCGCGCTAGAAGGAGAAAGAAGAAGGGAAGCTAGTGTACCTCAACGATGACGAAGAGGTGGAAAACCTATATATTAGCCACACAAAAGGTGTGCTCGAGGTAATGGAACCAACATATGAAAAGGTGCACACGTACTATGCTCCTATGAAGACTAAGAAGGTCAATATTGGTATTGAGGATGTGCCTAAGGAGGCCATCATTGGAGACTACTAGTCAAAACAAGAAGTAGCAAAGATCGTTGAGATTTTACACAACTTTAAAGACTTGTTTCCAAGGGGCTACAATGAGTTGAAAGGAGTACACCCCTCGTTTGGAGAGATGAAGATTAAGCTAAAATAAGGTGAGCGTATGATTTAGAAGAGGCCTTATAGATGAATATGAACTTAAGCGTGAAGGTCAAGGAAGAGATTGAAAAGATGCTTAAGTCTAGAATCATTGAACCAATTGAGGAGTCTAAGTGGGTTATCCCTATGGTTATTAGCATCAATAAGGATGGGAGGATTAGGATTTATGTGGATTACAGGGAACTTAATGCCTCATGTGTCATAGATCTTTTCCTATGCCTTTCACAGAAGAGATACTTGAGGGAGTTGCAGGGAGAAAATCTATTCTTTTACAAATGGGTTCTCAGGTTATCATCAAGTGCACATTATGCACAAGGATCAATGAAATTCCACCTTTACCTCATAGTTGGGAATTTTTTCTTATATGGTTATGCCTTTTGGATTGAAGAATGTGCTAGCAATATTTTAACGCATAGTTATGCAGGCATTTCATGACTTTATCCATAAGTTTTTATAGGTTTATCTGGATGATTTTATTGTCTATGGGCTTATTATGGATCATTGTGATAATTTTATGCTCATGTTTGAGAGGTGCAGGAAATTAATCATCTCTCTATCATTGTGATTATTTTATGTTCATGTTTGAGAGGTGCGAAATTAATCATCTCTCTTAACATAAAGAAAAGTATCTTTGATACACCGTTGGGCACTCTATTTGGGCACATCATTTGTAAAGAAGGATTGTTAATAGATCTAAATAAGATAGCAGTGATTTTGGGATTGGAAGAACCTACCAACCAAAGTAAAGTACACGGATTCTTAGGCCATATGGGGTATTATAGAAAATTCATCAAGGGATATGTAAGGATTTTTATGCTCCTACAAGAATTTCTTAAGGCTAAAGGAAAATTTTATTGGGGTGATGCGCAACAATAGGTGTTTAAGACCTTAAAGGAAAGACTATCTATTGCCCAATCTTCCACTTCCCTTCTGGAAAAAAACCTTTTCATGTCCATGTTGATGCCTCTCGGCATACCTATTGGCACAGATTTTGGCACAACCAGTTAGGGTAATGTAGATCATCCCATATGTTTTGCAAGTAGGAAGTTGACACCAACAAAATAGAATTACACTACAATAGAGTGCAAAGAATTTTCTATGATCTACGCACTTCACAAGTTTCAACAATACTTGTTGGATACCTCGTTCATCTTTTATACAAATCATATGGCATTAAAGTAATTGGTCAACAAACATGTTTTACAAGGGCTCATCTATTGGTGGATGCTTCTTTTTTAGGAGTTTGATTTCATTGTTGTTATAAAACAAGGCAAGAGCAATCTGGGACGTGGTCACTTATCAAAGATCAACTCTAGAGAAGACGTGCGAGTATTAAAGATATTATTCCTGATGCATAGTTATTTAGGTTGAACTATGTGTTAGTGGACTTAGAGGACATAGCAGTATTTTTACACACTAGACTTGTGCGAGAATGAATGAGGACATCGAAGAAGAAGCAATTGGCTATACAATTATGCCTTATCGGGTCATTAGAAGCAACTTGTATAAAATGGGTTACGATAAGGTCTTATGTAGTGTGTTCAAGAGCATGAGCACAAAGTGATTATAGAAGAAGCTCATGGGGAGATTGCTAGAGGACATTATGTAGGAGATGCATATACATGTAAGATCCTTCTAGTTGGCTTATGGTGGGAGATGTTGTACAAGGATACTAAGGCTTATGTAAAAGCATGTGATCATTGTCAATGAATCGGGCAAACTTGGAAGCAAAGATGAAATGTCGTTATGACCTATAACGAACACAAAACAATTTGAGAAGTGGGTTGTTGACTTGTAGGGCATATTTCCCCACCCAGGCATAGGACTAGAGCGCTACATAATCACATGTATAGACTATTTGACAAACTAAGCATAGGTTGTGCCTACAAAGTATTATACCACAACCACAATAGTGAGATTCCTTTCGGAATATCATATATAGGTATGGTTGTCCATTAAGTTTGACTAGTGATATAAGATCTCCTTTCTTGAATAAGACAATCATAATTTCTCTAGCGAGAATTTATGGTGGCACACCATAAAACTACCCCTTATCACCCTCAAGCTAATGGTATTGTTGAAGCCTTCAACAAGATCTTGGGACAAACACTTACGAATATTTGTGATGTTGGAAGGAAGGACTGGGATGATAAAGTATCAGTTGTACTTTAGGGCTACATAACCACATATAAAAGGTTGAACAAGGCCACACCCTTTCAGTTGGTGTTTGGCACAGGTGGTACTACCTATGGAATTTTTATTATCATCCCCGCTTATTGCATGCATGGCGGTGGATTGTCTGATGAACAAGTTGTGGAAGAGCGCATTGAGAAATTAATACAACTAGATGAGCAACGCATAATTATCATTAGAGCCATAAGACTAAGAAGGCACAACATAAGGCTTGACATGACATGCACATCAAGAACAAGTCGTTTGATTAGAAAGATGGTACTTTTGTATGACTCCAAGTTTGCGCGCCACCCAGGGAAGTTTAAGGTACACTTTGGGACCCTTTGTAGTAGCGAAGATACTTGACTCGAGACACATATCAATTGCAGTGCTAGATGACACCATGTTTCCCAGTTACTTCAATGGGAATAGGTTGAAGCCCTACTATAAATAAGCTTATTTATGTTTGTAATAAGGCAATATTACCACTTATATTATATTTCCTTTCATGTTTTTTTTTCTTTTCTTGTTTTTTTGTAATAAGTTCATTTGCACGTAGGATTTGATTACTATTTATTGAGATAATGTGCGAGAGGACCATGCATACTTTTAGTGTGGGGTGAACCGTATAAGTGCACAAAAAAAGAGGACATATGATATTGGGACTTGTGGTGAAGTTGGTTTGGATGCGGTGATCAAATTTGAAGTCGTCGATGTCGTTCAAACGTCTTTCAACTTGTCATAGAAGGGTGTTCAAAATTTACACTTTAAAAAAGTAAAATTTAAAATTACCTGGTCAATATTGAAAAGTGGTCATTTACGTTAATTTTTTTAGTAGAAGGGCCAAGTAAAAACGAAACTTTTATATAAATATTATGCTATATTAGTTTTTATAAATATTATATTTATTTTATTGAATAAATTAGTAAATGAATAATATAGTATCAATTTATTTTTTTGATTTTTAATGTTTCTTTAAATGGTTTGTGCTTTTCAAAAAAATTGTTTTTGAATGTGTAGTGCGAGAAAATCTAGATTGGTGACTAAAAGCAAGATATATTTTAATAATTACTAAAATGGGCACTCTTTGACATCTTGGATAAGAAACGATCCATAATTCCATTTTCATATTAGCAATATTTCTATTGACACTCTCTCTCTGTTAGAAAAATAATAATATTCTTTTAAAAGTATTAACAAGTTCAACCAAAGAGAATTAAAATAACAAATGTGTTATGCAAAGCTTGACTGGTATGACTTCATATGAGGGCAATGGTCTATGTGGTGTTGTCGCATGCTGCGAGTCTTAATGGATCGTTCAAGTTTTATTTAGGAAGTGGTAGGTTATATTTTTTATCGTTGAATAGTCTAGGTAATTTATTACATTTCAAAATGTAAAATTAATCTCCAACATCACGTGTTGGTATTTAAAAATTTATCATAGAGAATTAAATTTAAATATTTACGTAATTGATTAGTTGAAAACTAGCAAGATATTAAAAACTTGATTGATAACGATTATCATAGAGAATTTCATTTAAATATTGTTGCGGTTGAGTTCTTTGGCCAAAGATATTGAAAAATTGATTGATAGCATCCACCTCAAGCAAATGTAGTCTGCATAGTTCTTTATGTAAAAGAAATGAGGTCGGGAAAAGACGAAGTAAATATATTCTATTGTGGAGTGAAAACTAGTTCCAACACCACCGCTCTAGGAGTAGACAATTTTATTTTCATTCTCAGCCACTCGGGAGATTCTTCTTCGGGAAACTTAATTGATAAATAGCTAGATTATTTGAGGACTCTAGGTAATAAATCACCTTTGTATTCCAGATAGTTTAAGGTATGTAATATTTTACCTCGTTTAATTTTTAATGTCTGAAAATTTGATTTTTTGTATGTTATTACAACATTTATAAGATTTTCAATAACTAGATCATGGATGTGCAAACATTAATCTATGAATTTTAGTTTTTAATATTCTAGATTTTTTGACTAATTATTTTAAAATATTGTTTGCATAATAAAGCTGCAGAAAAATGAATAAAATTGGTTGTCGAAAAAACATGGGAGACAAACAATGTTGGTTGATGCATTCAAATTGAGATCAGGTTCATCATCTTGAATCGGGTGAATGATAATAACTATCTCATCAACAATGATGTTGAAAATATCGAAGAAGAAGAACCTTCATCCCCGAAGAAAGGTAAGTTGACCACTAGTAATAGGAAATTCAAGCCTTCATGGAATTTTATGCATAAATGGTGTTATTGTGTTATAACACCGATGGAAAAGAAAGGACCAAGTGTTTGTGGTGTGCCAAATACAAAATAGATACTCCATTTGCCACGAGAGGGTAGTACTACAATTCAGTTGAATGGACTAAATGGTCATGCAAATTTAGAGGCCCATAAGAGAGCAATACAACTTATGGAGTTTGAAAACAAAAAACCATGTTTACCAATAACAAAGCATGTCAAACTTATGGTTGATGCTGAAAAATCAAGAATAATCAATGTTATGGAGAATGTATTTTATAGTTATAAAGGATTTACCTTTAGAAGTTTATAAAGACATGTTTTATTTACATAGCTACAAAGGAACTCCTAACATGCCACTATGTGATGAATATTTAGCATATACAAATGTTGCTTATGGTAAAGAGATTTTATCTATTGCAAAAAATCTTTATTGGGAAAAGCTTAAGGCAGAAATATTTTACAGTCCGTTTTATGCTATTTTGGTTTATGAAAGTATAGATATGACAATGGAGAAACACCTCATTATCTATGTTAATTATTTGAAAAATGGAGGGAATGGATCATGTGTGACTAGATTTCTTTGTCTCCTCAAAATAAAAGATGGAATTGCACAATCTATGTATGAATCCTTAACACGTTTGTTATTAGAAATGGAGTTGCCAAAACACAGTATGGTAGGATTTGCATCAGATGGAGCATCCTCTATGAGAGGTTTACATGGAGGTTTAGCTACTAAGTTACATCGGGAAATACCCCACTTGGTGTCCATTCATTGTGTTGCACATCGTGAAGCTCTAGCTATGGTAGATGCTTCACATGCTTTCCCTAAATTTGAATATGTAGATAAATTTTCAAATAAAATATATTCCTAGTTGGGGAAGTCAACAAAAAGACATGGTGAACTCAAAGATTTAATGGAATTATTTCAAATTGATAGGTTGCAGGTTCTTCAAATCCATCAGGTTTGTTGGTTATCTAGAGGGCAAGTTATGGTCAAACTTGTTAAGATGATGCCAACATTACTACAAGAATTCAAACATGGTGACACAAAATTGTATGAAATGGGAACAATATTTTAGGTTCAATTTTGTATGCATTTACTTGCAGATGTTCTCAGTGAATTAAATAAGCTAAGTCAACGATTTCAAGAGGATAATATTGATATCACTATCATTGGTACTCAATTAGATGTACTTATTGAGCTTCTAAAAAGGATATTTCTTAAGTACACCTTTGGAATAGGTTCTCAATATGTTTCTAAATATTTACAAAAGGCTAAAACTGGATGTTTGGAGTTTGTTGATTGCATAGGTATTTCACATGTACATAACCTCATGTTTGAATCTATACCTAAGACACTTGGATCTGGCACTCTGGAGGAAAACATTCATTTGGGTAAAGCATTTGTTTAGAAGATAATTGATTGCCTCAATATTAGGTTTGTTGACATGTAAATCTTTAATGTTGCAAAGATTTTTAGTCCTCATTGTTACTTTGATGAAGAGGATGGGCGAGACATTGAAATACAAAGGTGGTTGTAAAAGCTATGTAAAAAATTTGATGTTGGTGATTCTCCAATAATTGACACAGAAAATATTCAAGGAGAATTAGATAGTTTTGTTGTGAATCTACATAAAGCACATCCAAGGAAGACTATGTTCAAGGCATGGGAGCAATGTGGAGAAGATGAAATGTGGAAAGATTCATTCCCTAATTTAATGAAACTATGGAAAATAGTTCTCACACTTCCAACAAGTACATCAGCGTGTGAAAGAAGATTTTCTAAGTTAAATCACATTAAAACTATTGAGAGGTATAGACTTTGTCTAGATACATTAGACACATTAATGTTTCTATCTCTTTCTACGCCGAAAAATTTGGATATAGTAGATTGGAATGAAGTATAAAAGGAGTGGAAAATAATGAAATATCACAGAGCTCTTCCTTTGAGTAATGCAAGTTGAATATGTAAGTACTTTCTTGAATCTTTATAATTTTATTTAACTATCTTTCAAAAAAATCGTTGATTGTTCAATATTTAATAGTGTTGACATTTTTCATTTTTATTATATAAAATAATGAAATATATACATAGAAAGGTAATTCAGATTTTCTTTTTTCAATTGAAGGGCAATCTATTTTTTAATATGTCGATTATGAAGGGTCAAGTGAATCTATCCTTTCAAATTAAAGTATGGGCAACCCTTCAATTTTATCATTGTTTGATGTGTGTATGATGGTATAAAGGCAAGGATGTTGGGTAAAGGTGCACACAAGCGAGAAGAAAAAGGTGTTGTAGGTGTTAAGGATGATGGTGCTTAAAAGGAATTGCTTAGAATTGGAGACCATGCAAGTAAAAGGGTCATGTAGTGTAACATGAGTGAGGCAAGAAGAGGATGGACTACTTGATATATGACACAAAGGAATATGTGTTGTGGCGTAGGGAAGTGCACGTGAGGATGTCTCGTGGTTTGGAATTAGTGGCGCGTCATAAGGTTATGACTATCGTGTGCGAAGAAAGAAGAGAAAAATGTGAATAAAGCAAAAAAATGTATTTCAAGCTACAATACGGTGGTAAGTGAGGAGAAATAAATGCGATAAAAATTTAGAAATATATAAAAGGGGTGTCAGAGAGAGTTCATTTTCACCTTACCTTATAGAGAACTTAAGTGTTTGAAGAGTGTGAATTTTTGCGAACTTGTCGAATTTGTGAGAGAACTTGAAGAATCGAAGCAACCCAGATTGAGAAAACACATGGCTTGATTAAGAAGTTCCTTTAGGCGAAAGTTTAGAGCGTGAGGAAGGAGCATAAGTTTTTATTCAGCGGAGTTAGGGTTTACATTCTTCGGAGTTACGGTTTGCAAAAATATAGGTATACATCTTTGAAACCAAATCATAAAGTTGGTTGAGGAAAAGAAAGGTTTAAGAGCAAGGAAGGTATATAGTTGAGCGAGAATGAGTTCGAGTACCTAGGGCACGAAGTTTGAGTTGTGAAGTAAAACGTTGCGCGATCGAATACATGGCACCAAGAAAGGCATCCACCATTTCACCTAAGGTCAAAGGAAAGGGTAAAGGAAAGAAGATTGAAGTTGAGGGCGACCAAGGAACGGTATTCATAAATTAAGTATCCAAAGGACATGATTATAGGAAAAAATGGGATTCTCACTTGAGGAAGTACAAGGTCGGTGGATCGCAATTATCTCTTAGAAGAAAACGAGTGGGATATGAGAATGAAATGATACAAAAATAGATGAAAGGACTCCATATGGAAAGTTAGTTTATGATGATAAGGTGTATAAGGACTTGAAGAGCGTGGGAGTTCTACGACTCATGAGTTGTGCTATTTTGGCAAGCCTGTGTGATTTTATTAATGGTTAATGTCACGAGTCTATGAGGACTCTTTCTATTTTATGGGAAAAAGGATGCACCTCACCACGCATCTAATTGGAGTCACCGGGTTTGCGAAGTTTGGGCACTTTGAAATAGAGGACTGACTTAAAGGATGATGTTGGAGTGGAGGTTATTGTCATTGCTTTGCTTTGAAACATCAAAGAGGGGGTCATGTGATGGATATTGTAAAAATAATTGACCAAATATTAGGTTGTGGAGCCCGTGTTTCATGTGTGAAAATATTGAAGACTATACATTACACTTTCCACATTTTTCTCGCTTTGGCCTCGAAAATTGTGCTTTTCTCATATAGGCGGGATTTTTGACCCATAGATTTATGGGATGGTTTTGGCCCATGGTTTTAATACCCACGGTTTTGTAAAACTACTAAAGCAGTTGTCTACTTATGTGGTTTTGTACATATGGTAGTTTTAATGTAACATTGCAGATGTGTATGAATTCAGGTGTGAAGTCTGTAGAGTTTGTTGAGCATAGCTCTAAATGGATCTGGGTATTGTATTGAGAGATCAATGGCTTGTAATAAAATCTAAGCAAGTGATTCTTGGTGGACATAGCCCAAATTGGGTGAACCACGTTAAATATTTTCTCTGTGTTGTGTTATTTTTATTCTACACCTTTATTTCAAATCTGTAATATTTTCTGCATATTAGTTTCTACTGTTGTGATTTTGTGAGGGATTATTCTGCATATTTTATCCCTTATTTCCTAACACCACTTGTAATAGTTGTCGCATACCTAGTTAGTTGTAACTTGGGCGTGTCATAGAAATGGACAGAGGCAAATAAGAGGTGGCTCCATATTGCGCGAGAAGATGGCCGCCAAAAATTGCTTATAACATGGCATCCTTCATTATAGAGGAACCAAATAAGTGTGCGAGAGGAGATAAAATAAGTTGGGTTTCCATCCGTCTTTTGATCATCTTTTCAACAACCGAGGTACCAAATAGACCAAATGAAAATATGTGGAAGTATCCCCCAAGAACAAGTCCCTCACGAAGAGATTCACTGAGTACACGTGTGATGGGATTAATAATGCCTATAAGTTAAGATTGGATATATGGTATAAGCAAATGCATGAGGGATTCAAACATGAGTGGCGCATTCCAAGGAGTTTCCCTCGATATCGGAAGGAAAGCATAGTTTACTGATATATCAACACTTCTACCTTGGGAGATTTTATTTGAAGATTGGTGGAAAGAGCACTTCATGTAAACTCCTTTTCCTTTACAATAAGGTACTTCCAAGTGTCGGTGAACATGTTTTCTAACGTGAGAAAGCTGAAGTTTGATGCGGACAAGGTGGATTTTGATCACCACACATTACGTAAGAAGTATGTGTACCCTAGAAGACAACATATGTAGAAATAATGATATCAGATGATATCAACATCAACTCCATGACTTTGGCAATAGGAAATGAAGAAGTAACTAAAGTATACATTTACTTGAAGCCTAAGTTGGCCAATGAAAAGTATGTTGATGAAGAAGATCTCACACTCTTAGGACCACCTAAGGGAAAGCAAAGAGTTGGAATAAAAGGA